>JAVJIF010012270.1:0-99779 GCA_038442645.1 Agave tequilana | reverse complement strand
TCATCTCCATCTCAAGCAACCACTACTTGGACTTGGGATCGTATCTAACATCGTCGAGGATCACCTTGGTGCTATCGTCGACAACGATCTTATCGAGTACATAAAGCTTCGATTAACCAATCTAGTGAGTATTTTTACTCACCAAGACTTGACAATTCCTAATATATACTTGTATCTTCATACTTGTATACATATGTCATCAAAATCAAGTTTTTAGACCATCAAACACAACCATCAGAAATTCTGTTTTGTACTCTGTTTCCCCACGATAGTCGACTTGACCTAGGAATTAGTCGACTAACACATCTATTTTTGAAACGTACCCTTCTATGGAACAAACAGTTTTAGTCGACTAATCCAGACTGTTAGTCGACTAGAAACCACTATTAGTCGACTAACCATTCCTCCCTAGTCGACTACTTTTTCCTGAAATAAAACATCAACTCTCTGTATCCCAGATTTAGTCGACTTAAGTATCTGTTAGTCGACTTGTAGTCACTGTTAGTCGACTACCCTTTCCACCTAGTCGACTAACTTTTCCTGAAACCAGAATCCAACTCTCTGGACCCAGTTTTTAGTCGACTAATCCAGACTGTTAGTCGACTAGAGACAACTATTAGTCGACTAACCTTTCCACCTAGTCGACTAATTTAGGCTGTTTGTTATAGTTGATTCTTTTCTGAAATGGGATCGTACCCTGATACATATGTGATATATTATCTTTGTTTATGCTTCATAACTGGTACTTCCATGACATGTTACTTGATGGACATTACTTCTTGTTACTTCATGACTTATTATTGTGTAGTCTCATTCCATAACTTGTTAATAAATGGATATCACCACTTATCATGCCATCACTCGAACCAAGCATGATACACTTGACTTTTGTATAAAATGGACCAACTTATATTGGGTCGGGGGAAAACATGCGGATATCGATGTGTTCGTGTTTACAGTGGTTTAAGGAATGTTGTGCAACTCATGTTCCGGTCTGACCTGGGGCCACCAGGGGACCGAGGGGAGTGCTTGCTCCCTCCTTACTGGTACCATCATGATAAGGGCATACATAAGTCCCTCCTGTTAGCCTAGCGGCTGGCTTCCGTCACCAAGCAACGGAACAATCCTGGACCGTTATCCCGGGCATGTACGGGATCCACTGTAAAATAGTTCGTCGATACAACCGCTGGTTTCCAATAACAACCTTGCTTTACTAGGATATGGATCTATGTGCGCTGGGACGCTGGGTCACATAGCTAGGATATCACAGTAAGACAAGTAATAATAATAATAGATTCTAACTGTGGATCCTTATATGCAGACCTTATCTCTTTATGCTCCTATTACTTGCTGATTTACATGTATCATACTGCCCTCTTACTTATTCATGTCTCTTAGCCATTTGGCTGTAGCCTGATTTTTGTTATGAGATCTTGATTCCCTTGGATTTGCATATTCAGGTTCTGAAGCTTGGATCGAAGTGGAGCCATCCACAGAGGATCAAGCGTTCTTTAGTGAGCAGGCAGATTAGTTCCTGTTCTTCGTGCCAGACCTATCCATTTTGACTCACGGGATCTTCATCCAACTCGTGAGCTTTTTTTTGTGTTTATATTGTAAAATCTACTTTTGGACTTGGTTGTGATGTAATACACATGTAATGTGTAATACTTTATCATATCCTGTGATAGCTTTGTAGTTGTACTTTTAAGTTGGCATATGTATGAATATCACGCTTTGTCGTGTACTCTGATCCTTGTTGTACTACATGCTTAGCGTATATACGTGGGGCATTTTTCTGACCTACGTATATACGTCGCAGTGACGTCCCCGTATCCGTGGGATCGGGGCGTTACAGTTGGTATCAGAGCCTAGGCTCTCACACCTATAGTACAATTAAGCAGCAAATTACTGTAATTTGCTATTGCCAACTATAATGTACAAAGTTATCGAGTCCTTCTTGATTCCTTCCTTTTGTCCTAAACTCCTTCCATTTGTGTTCCAATTCCAGTTATCTTTTCCCAACTCGATATGGAGAGAAGGACGGTCGTAACCACTCTGGGAAAGCATCGAATGACCCACTGGAGAGAATACCAATATTCTGAGGGTCATTCAGACGATGATGGAGAACCAGCAGCAACAGACGGAACTTCTCCGGCAAGAGTTAGCAGCTCCAAAGGAACAGAGGCCGGGGAAATTTCAGACTTCAGACGGCTGCAGCCAGCCATATTTACGGTGAAGAGAAACCCCTGGATGCAGAGCAATGGCTGACAGATACATCAGATCTGCTGAACGCAGCCCGAGTACCAAAGGAGAAACCAAGTGGAGGTCGCCAAGATTCAGTTAAAAGATATAGCTAGAACTTGGTGGCTAGCTGAGGAGGCCAGATTGGAGAAGCCTGTCACCTGGGACACATTCTCCAAGAGTTTCTACAGTAGATTCTTCCCTGCCACTGCTCAGAAAGACATGGAGGAGCAGTTCATCAGACTGCAGCAATGGAACAAGTCCGTGGATGAGTATGCCGCGGAGTTTCTCAGACTTAGAGCCGCTTTGCTCCGTACATGGTGACGGGATGAGGAGAAGCGGCAAGCAGATTCCAGCAGGGCTGCAGATGGATATCCAAGTCTTCCTAATGCCCCAGCAGCTGAAGACTTATTCAGAAGTTCTCACCATAGCTCGGGAGGTAGAGCGTGGACTGGAGAAGAAGCAAGAGAACCAGATGAGGACCAGGCCATGAAGAGGCCATTTGCACCAATGGGAAGAGGAGGCCCTTACAGAGCAGCAAAGGTTCAGACAGTGAGGCAACCATTCAGACCAGCTCCTTACCAACGGCCCAACTTTTTCCTTCTGCAGATCTATTGTCAGAAACCAGGCCATATTCGTCAGAATTGCCGTAGGGCAAATGGTTAGTTTGGTGTGTGGTTCCCGAGAGACATTCCATCGAAGCCTGTCCACACAGGAGAATGGGGATAGCCGGCCAAGCTTTGCCAGCACTACCGGACCAAATGGACAGAGATCACTTCCAGGGCCACTTGGACAGAGGAACCAAGGACCGATGATCAGGAGAGCCCTCCCCCTCCTCCACAACAAGCTATTCGCCCAGTTCAGAGAGGAGCTAGGACTGTTGCAGGGCGTGGAAGGGGACAAGCTTACAACTTGACGGAAGAAGAGGCTGGGACTTCTGAGGAGGTGATAACAGGTAAAATCATGGTGCATTCAAAACCTGTTTTAGCCCTCTTCGATTCCGTGCTTTCCATTGTTATATCTCAGATCATTTTGTGGGCATTGCATTCTATACCTGTTAGATCTTTAGACCACAAATGGGAGATTAGTAACAGGGAATGGAGTAGTCATATCTACTAGATTTTGCACTGATTGTCCCAGAAACTTTTGTAACAAGACCTTGGCCATAGATATGCTCGTACTAGACACCAAAGGTACGACGAAATCTTAGGCATGACCTGGCTCAGTCAGTACTATGCAGTTATTGACTGTAGGGAGAAGAAGATCAATTTCAGAATCCCTCTTCACCGGAGTTCCAATTTAATGGAGAAGTGAAGTCTACCAAGAGAAAGATTCGGATGACTACTTCGGAGATTTAGAAGAAGGGATTACCGTTGTGGGATGAATTCCCAGAGGTGTTTGCTGAAATCTCAGGACTGCCACCTGAAAGGATGATTGAGTTTTCTATTTATACTGTGCCTGGAGCAGCTCCTATATCCAAGGCTCCGTACAGGATGGCACCGACGGAGTTAGAGATTCTAAAGAAGCAGCTGCAGGAATACTCTGATAAGGGATTGATTCGGCCAAGTACTTCACCATGGGGAGCTCCAGTATTATTGGCAAAACAAGAAGGATGGTGGTAAAAGGCTTGTATTGATTATAGAGAATTGAACAAAGTTACCATCAAGAACAAGTATCCCTTACCAAGGATTGATGATCTGTTTTGATCAGCTTCATGGAGCCCGAGTGTTCCTAAATTAGATTTACAATCGGGTTACCATCAGCTAAGGGTGAAGAAGGAGGATATTCCGAAGACGGCATTCAGGACCCGTTATGGCCACTATGAGTTTCTAGTATGCGCTTTCGGAATCACCAATGCCCCTTCAGTTTTCATTGATTTGATGAACAGAGTGTTCTCGCCCTACTTGGATCAGTTCATTGTTGTTTTTATAGATGACATCTTGATCTATTCAAAGGACAACAGGGAGCATGCAGAACACTTGAGGATTGTATTGCAGACTCTCCAGCAGGAGCAGCTTCATGCTAAGAGGAGCAAAGTGACTCTGGTTGGACAGTATAGCCTTCCTTGGACACATGGTTTCAGCAGAAGGAATTTCAGTTGATCCCAGCAAAGTCCAGGCAGTGAAGGACTGGCCTATTCCCAAGACGGTGACTGAGATTAAGAGTTTTATTGGACTAGCCGGATATTACAGACGCTTTGTCCAAGATTTCTCTAAGATTGCAGCCCAGTTGACCAAGCTCACCCGGAAAGGGGAAAGGTTTCATATGGACGAAGAAATGTACTGCAGCCTTGGAGCAATTGAAGCAGAGACTCATTTCAGCTCCAATCTTGAAGACTCTCTCAGGGAGAGGAGGGATGGTCATATTCAGTGATGCATCAGGAAAGGCCTGGGGTGTGTACTAATGCAACATGATCATGTTATAGCTTATGCATCCAGGCAACTGAAGACTCATGAGCGGAATTACCCAACTCATGACTTGGAGCTAGCAGCTGTTATTTTTGCCTTAAAGATCTGGAGGCATTATCTTCTGGGAGACAAAGTGTTGATATACACGATCATAAGAGCCTCAAATATATTTTCACACAGAAGGAATTAAACATGAGGCAAAGGCGGTGGCTGAGCTTATGGCGGACTATGATATAGACTTGCAATATCATCCGGCAAGGTCAATACAGTTCCAGATGCACTAAGCAGGAAGCCAGAGAATAGAGTACTAGTCCAACTTACTCAGCAGAAGGAGTTGATTCAAGACATCATCAAGTTGGACTTAATGGTAGTTCGAGGAGTGATAAGGCAGGACAGTTCATGACCTTGCAGATTCAGTCAGCATTATTGGATGAGATCAAGGAAGCTCAGAAGGAAGACCCCAGATTGCAGAAATTCCGAGCTCAAGTAGAGGCAGGATTGAGGACTGATATCTGTATTCATCCAGATGGTGCATTATATTTGGTAGCAGACTTGGTGTTCCCCAGGAGAAGTTCGACAGAAGATTCTAGCAGAAGCACACAGTTCAGCCTATTCCATACACTCAGGTGGAAACAAAATGTATCAGGACATAAAGAAGCAGTTTTGGTGGAATGCTATGAAAAGGGAGATAGCTCATATGTAGCCAAGTGTTTGGTCTGTCAGCAGATAAGATAGAGCATCAGAGATCAGCTGGACTTCTGCAAACCCTTACCAATACCCGAATGGAAGTGGGAGCACATCACCATGGATTTTGTTACGGCATTACCTCGTAGTCCTAAGGGTAATAATGCTGTATGGTAATCATTGATCGCCTCACCAAATCAGCCCACTTCATACCGTTCAGGGTAGCCAGACAACAGAGGTTCTGGCAGACAAGTACATGAAGGAGATAGTTTCGTCTACATGGAGTTCCAGTTAGTATTGTGTCTGACAGAGACACAAGATTCAGATCACATTTCTGGGAAAGTCTCCAAAAGTCTAGGAACTCGTCTAAAATTCGTACTTTCCTATCACCCTCAGACAGACGGACAATCTGAAAGGACTATCCATATTCTTGAAGACATGTTGCGGGCTTGCATGATGAATTCCAGGGATCCTGGTAAGATCATCTTCACTTGGCTGAATTCTCTATAATAACAGCTATCAGGCAAGTATCAAGATGGCACCATTTGAAGCATTGTATGGAAGGAAGTGTAGGTCACCGATTTGTTGGGACGAAGTCGGTGAGAGGAGACTTTTGGGGCCAGAGATCCTGATTCAGACAACAGACAAAGTCAGAATCATCAGAGACCATCTCAGAGCAGCACAGAGTCGGCAGAAGAGTTGGGCTGACACACAGAGAAGGCATTGGAATTCCAGACTGGATCATGTGTTTTGAAGATATCACCTACAAAGGAGTAATCCGGTTCGGTACTCGTGGAAAGCTTAGTCCGAGATATATCGGCCCATTCGAGATTTTGGACCGTGTGGGAGATGTGTCTTATCGATTGGCATTACCGCCATCGTTGGACGGAGTTCACAATGTATTCCACGTATCACGTTGAGGAAGTATGTCAAGGATGATAGTCATATCCTGGATCACTCCGAACTGGAACTAACAACCGGATTTGTCATATCAAGAGCAACCGATGGCCATTTTGGACAGAAGTGTCAAGACACTGAAGAACAAGGCTATACCATTAGTGTTGGTGTCTTGGAACAGGCATGCGCCAGGAGAAGCCACGTGGGAACGAGAGGACGTTATCCGTGAGCGTTATCCTCACTCTTCACATCTTGATTGGTAAAACTCTTTCTTCTCATCCATCTTTATTGCTGCCTTTCACTTCCTGTTATCCTTCTTTACCGTCACCTTTCCACTTTCTGAAATTTCGAGGACGAAATTTTTGTAAGGTGGATGGATTGTAATACCCCGTTCCCGGAATACGTACTTAGTTGCGTATTCAGTTTTTCGATCGTATTTTTCGATTTACTTCCTGTATTTGACCGATTTCAATTTCAAATATTATTTTCCAATATATTAGATTTTCTATGATTTTCTGGATTTTTCCTGAATTAAAATGAATTTCTTCAAACCGGGTGTCGACCAGTGTCGCTGATCGATTCTCGGATTTTTAATTTGCAAACGGTTTGGAATTTCTAGGAAGTCCTTTAGACATTTTCTCTTAGAATTATATTTCTTACCTAAATACTTTTTCTGAGAATTTTATGAATTTATGAAAATTCCATCGGAGTCGGTAGCTAACTGATTCCGGGATTTTTAGTTTTAAAACTACAAAGTATTTCTTAAAACGGATTTTCACTATGAGTCTTCATATATTATTCTTGATTTTTGGTAAAAATTACGAGTCGTTCCGAGATACTTGAATTTCGGACGATTTCGGTATTTTCCGAAATGTTTTCCGCATCTTCGACTTAAACCCGGGAACTGTCTTTTTATATTTTATTTTCTAAAGTCCAGAAAATATCTTCCTTTTTAAATTCTTTTCCTTTTTTTTCCTTTTTCCTTACTTCTCTTCCTTCCTCCACAATCCACAAGAATTCCATTTTCCAAAATTCCAATCTTTTCCCAAAATTCCAACTTCCACACACTTCCAACAACTTCTACCATTAATGCCCCTCTTTTTCTCTCTCTTCCATGGCCGGCCAAGTGGCCAAAAGAGGGACACTCATCCCCTCTCCCATTTGCAAAAACACCCCTCTCTTCCATCTTATTTGCATCTCCTTTACAAATCTAAAACCTATATAAACATTTCCTTTACATTCTATTTCCTTTTTCTTCACTTCAACAAAGAGTTAGCCCTCACCACCTTCTCCTTCACCTCAACTTCAACTACCAACTCCAACAACACCTCAAGTTCATCATCTCCATCTCAAGCAACCACTACTTGGACTTGGGATCGTATCTAACATCGTCGAGGATCACCTTGGTGCTATTCGTCGACAACGATCTTATCGAGTACATAAAGCTTCGATTAACCAATCCTAGTGAGTATTTTACTCACCAAGACTTGATCAATTCCTAATATACTTGTATCTTCATATCTTGTATACATATGTCATCAAAATCATTTTTTAGACCATCAAACACAACCATCAGAAATTCTGTTTTGTACTCTGTTTCCCCACGATTAGTCGACTTGACCTAGGAATTAGTCGACTAACCCATCTATTTTTGAAACGTAACCTTCTCTGGAACACAGTTTTAGTCGACTATCCAGACTGTTAGTCGACTAGAAACCACTATTAGTCGACTAACCATTCCTCCCTAGTCGACTACTTTTTCCTGAAATAAAACATCAACTCTCTGTATCCCAGATTTAGTCGACTTAAGTATCTGTTAGTCGACTTGTAGTCACTGTTAGTCGACTACCCTTTCCACCTAGTCGACTAACTTTTCCTGAAACCAGAATCCAACTCTCTGGAACCCAGTTTTAGTCGACTAATCCAGACTGTTAGTCGACTAGAGACAACTATTAGTCGACTAACCTTTCCACCTATCGACTAATTTTAGGCTGTTTGTTATAGTTGATTTCTTTTCTGAAATTGGATCGTACCCTTGATACATATGTGATATATTATCTTTGTTTATGCTTCATAACTGGTACTTCATGACATGTTACTTGATGGACATTACTTCTTGTTACTTCATGACTTATTATTGTGTAGTCTCATTCCATAACTTGTTAATAAATGGATATCACCACTTATCATGCCATCACTCGACCAAGCATGATACACTTGACTTTTGTATAAAATGGACCAACTTATATTGGTCGGGGAAAACATGCGGATATCGTATGTGTTCGTGTTTACAGTGGTTTTAGGAATGTTGTGCAACTCATGTTCCGTCTGACCTGTGGGCCACCAGGGGACCGAGGGGAGTGCTTGCTCCCTCCTTACTGGTACCATCATGATAAGGGCATACATAAGTCCCTCCTGTTAGCCTAGCGGCTGGCTTCCGTCACCAAGCAACGGAACAATCCTGGACCGTTATCCCGGGCATGTACGGGATCCACTGTAAACATAGTTCGTCGATACAACCGCTGGTTTCCAATAACAACCTTGCTTTACTAGGATATGGATCTATGTGCGCTGGGACGCTGGGTCACATAGCTAGATATCACAGTAAGACAAGTAATAATAATAATAGATTCTAACTGTGGATTCTTATATGCAGACCTTATCTCTTTATGCTCCTATTACTTGCTGATTTACATGTATCATACTGTTCCCTCTTACTTATTCATGTCTCTTAGCCATTTGCTGTAGCCTGATTTTTGTTATGAGATCTTGATTCCCTTGGATTTGCATATTCAGGTTCTGAAGCTTGGATCGAAGTGGAGCCATCCACAGAGGATCAAGCTTTCTTTAGTGAGCAGGCAGATTAGTTCCTGTTCTTCGTGCCAGACCTATCCATTTTGACTCACGGGATCTTCATCCAACTCGTGAGCTTTTTTGTGTTTATATTGTAAATCTTACTTTTGGACTTGGTTGTGATGTAATACACATGTAATGTGTAATACTTTATCATATCCTGTGATAGCTTGTAGTTGTACTTTTTAAGTTGCATATGTATGAATATCACGCTTTGTCGTGTACTCTGATCCTTGTTGTACTACATGCTTAGCGTATATACGTGGGGGCATTTTCTGACCTACGTATATACGTCGCAGTGACGTCCCCGTATCCGTGGGATCGGGGCGTTACAGATCCATTTGTAAAGCTTAGTATAGTTGATATGCTCAAGTGCACACAAACACACACGTTTTATGTTTGTTTTTTAGTTTTCATGAATAGTTGATCAAAACAAGTTTAAATTGATATATGTAAGTTGTTTCATTCTATACATGCATACTTAACTTTTAACAAACTTATTTTGACTATCCTATTCATGTATTGAAAAATCCAAGTTGATAAAAATACATGTTTTGGTTTTTGATAAAACTTGCAAGACACAAAAATAATTTGAATATGTTGATATATGTCTTGAAATTTTTATCACAAGTTTGTGTTTCAATACAAAATGTTAAACAAGTTTTATGGAATTTTAGAAGAGATAAAAGAATTTTTAGAAATATTTTACTTATGTTTTTCTGCCCTGTTTTGTGGCTGACAGGCCAAGTCGGCCGACCGCACGGGTCGACCGCACCTAAGGCCGGTCGACCCTTGCGTTCGACCGACGTGCACAAGCCTGTGCACGTTTGGCAGCCACAGGGACGGTCGGCCGGGCGGTCGACCGTACCAGAGAGCTCTGCTCTCTGTATATTTGGGTCGGCCTGGCGGTCGACCGTACCAGAGAGCTCTGCTCTCTGTATATTTGGGTCGACCGGGCGGTCGACCGGGTTTGCCCAACGGTCACATTTTTGACCGTTGGCGATCGACCGGGCGGCCGACCGCCAATCCTGTCAGGCTGCCACATCAGCCTAACGGCTAGTTTTGTTTTGGGGCTATAAATACCCCAACTCTTGGGCTGTTTTGATAAGGTTTTTACAAGAGAAAAATTCCTAGTTTCCCAGAGTTTAAAACAAGTTTTCAAAGAGTTTTTGGGCTTTAAACTTCCAATCTTATTTGTTTTAGGTTTTTGGAAAAATCAAAGAAAAGAGTATTTTGGGAGATTTGTCTTGGCTTTCATTTTCTATCTTTTGCAAGAGTTTTCCCAAGTATTTTTCTTTGTGTTTTTGTTTTCCTGTAAGATCCCTAGCTAGTAATACAGTATTTTCATTTTTCTAAAAGTATTTATTTTGAATTACTGATTATTTTTATTTCATCAACTTGATTTGTTATTTTCCTCCTTGAGATTATTTTTATTATTAAAATAGTGGGAATTTATTTTTGAGATAGTGAATGGTAATTTGATTGTATGTTGACATTCTTTTACTAATTATTATTTTATTTCTATTAGTTGTTAATATTATTAGTGGTTACTTCCATTATTATTATTATTCTTTATTAAGATTATTACTTATTTTTATTACTATTATTGATAGATATTATTGGTAGTGGATATTTCTATTATCATTTCGTTGTTAATTATTTTATTATTATTATTGTGTTATTATTATTAATAACATTATTGTTATTATTATGATGTGTCAGTACATTATTTGTTAACTATTAATATTAGTATATGGTTATGAGCATTTTAATTATTATTAGAATTTATTACTATGGTTATTACTAATTAATTATGATTATCTAGTTTTTATTAATTGTTATTGTTTATATGTTATAAATATTTATTTTTCTTTTAGCCCAAGGGACCTTAGCTCATAACAATTGTATTTGTCTCTTGTGCTAATTTGAGCCCATCCTACCAAGTTATACTTTGAATCTCCATCATGTGTATTTTGGTCTTGATCCGAACAAAGCCCATAGGAGCCTAACCCATCAAGTCATTTTCATCATTCCTTCTCACCTTTTTCTTTTGTTTGTTAAGCCCAGCAAACAGCCCAGGCCTAAACCATATACCCAATACTTTTTCCAATTTGGATCCCATCCATCAACCCAAACCCATTACATATAATCCTAGCTATTAATCCTAACCTAATCACCATCTATTTCCTCTCCCGCCTCTGCAGCCGCCTTCGATAGCTCGCCGGGGCTTTGGATGAGTGGCCGAAGGCCGGATCTGACGATGTCGACAAGTGGCCGCAGCCTTCGACCCCCCGCGCCGACCGATCTCAAGATCGACCTTTCTTCGCTCCGATCCCAAGGTAACAAGAATCAGATCGCTATTTTGATGAGGAATGCTAAAGTCGTAAATCATATCTATTTGGGAGTGATTCAGCCGCAAGAAACCGAGAGATTATGCGGGAGCATGGGATCACTCATGTTTTGAATTGCGTTGGATTTGTTGCTCTGAATACTTTAAGTTTGATCTCTTTACAAGACTCTTTGGCTTCAGGATAGGCCCAGTAACTAGCATTTTGTATGATGTGTTGATTATTTTGAGAATGTGAGAGAAGTAATTATACTCTCCTTTCTCCTAAATTGTACAGCTTTTTGATGGGTTAAATATATATATATGCATAACTGTACACGATATTGATTCATTTGTGTTTGTTGTGTTTGCGGCAAAATCCTACTCCGAGTCATTTTCCGGCTCTCCGCGGGACGCCGTTGATCGACGTCGGCGAGCACGAACGCACCCCACGCCCTTCGCGGCGAGTTGCTCTATCCAACGACACCCTCCGCGACCCCGGACGCCTCCGTCGGTGCGCCGAAATTCGCCCCGTAGCGTGAGTTTCCCTTTCCCTCTCTTATATATATTAATTTCATGTGTACAAGTATGAACATATAATGTGCATATTTATTAATTTGTCTTTTGGGTGCATGGCCTTAGTTTGTGCTGTGCCTAAGTGTGAGTTCTCTGACTGGGGTGCGTGAGTTATATATTTTATGTGTAGTGTTGTAGTAATAAGTGCATTAATATTTAGGTGGGTATATATATTTATAATGTAGGTATGTATATGGTTGGTATATGGGTGTACACGTATCTGTCGATGCGCTCGGGAATAAGTTTAGTGTATATTTATTTGTATGTGTCGGGTTGCTCGGGAGTGTGTGTAGTGTATATTTATATTTATTTGTGTATTTGATTGCGTGCCACAGCATTTTGGATTTGTCTGGTGAGATCCGGATCCGTTGCAGAAGACCCGGACATGATTCGGATTCGTACCGTTGTGGACCCGACACACAGGAGATCCGAAGACCGATACATGGGATGATTCGTAGACCAGTACCGATTCGTGCAGTAAAGACCAGACGACGATTCAGACCCGAAACCGCGTCATTTCATGTGAGTGTCTCTCTCTCTTTCTCTCTCTTTAATTAATTTATTGATCATAGACATGTCTGTGTATGTGGTGTAATTTGTTGTGTTGTGCACATGTTTTACATGATTATGTGTAGAGATTATTAAGCACGGATGTGAGTTGTCACCCCCTCCTACATTACATGTTGAATGCATAGGAAATGATATGCATGTGTTAACAATTATGTTGGAATCCTATGTTGATTATATGGGTGTTTGGATTATTATTGTAGAGATTACATGATGGAGCATATGTGTATTTAATTAGAATTCCAGTGGATATCGGGGAAGTGTTAGATATGACTTTACCTTACCGATACTTGGATTGACATGGACTTAGTTAGATTCAGAGGTGACTCCTGATATATTTTTACACTGGATCTTATCAGTTTATAGATTGTCCTTATCAGTTTATAGATTGTCATTATGTATGGTGTGTGTGTTAGCTTATCCTTGATATAGATATGTAACATGATCTTGATTATAGTTGGAAGATTCTGATTTTGAGGATGTATCCATTATTTACTTGTGATCTCAATATCCGTTATGTTAGTTGATTTCGAGAATACTAATAGACGTCATTTATTGTTGTCACCTAGTGATAGAAATATAATTACTGTAAGGGTGAATGCATTGATATCAGTAATAAACTATATGCCCAGTTTGATAACTTTTACGGGTTGATCTCTGTTATTGGTGACTTGAGGATCAGAGTAGATTGACAGGGAGAGACTGATTATTGATATATTCAGATGGTGATTTATTGTACTAGATTACTGATACGGACTGGTACTTAATGATTTGCAAGGATAGTATTGGGAATATAAGTTGATGGAATAGTTAATGATGTCTCTTTAGTATGGAGGGGTGATGACTTTGATCAGACTAGAGTGTGGAGATCTGAATAGATGTATCAGAGCATTGACTATTTCGGTTATTGAGATGTGAATATACTGATGACATAAAGATCAGATTAGACTGATATAATGAGAGAACAGGTTATTGATTTATTAAACTTGTGGATTATTGTACCGGATTACTTTGACATAGATTGAGATTTGACGGTCAGGATGACTTTGAGGGTAGGTTCATGATGACTACGGAGAACGGATATTGTTATATGCAATACATGCATATGAGATATTGACCGGTTCTAGATGAGACGGCTATTGAGTATTATCGAGTTTTATTGTTGTATTGATTCATGTTATCGAAAGTTACTGGGAAATGATTGTTTGACCGTAACCACGGTACAGTCCTATTGTTCATCGTATACACGGTTATTGTTACTGTTACTGTTACTGTTACTGTTACTGATATTGTTCACCGTGTATACGATTACTGATTGACTGTTACTGTACTGTTTGTTACTGTCACCGTATCGTCCCGTGTTCTAGATAATATGGACATTGACTGGTTTAACTGAATTGAATGAATAATAATGTAAATGGACAACTACACCGGGATTGGGAAAATTGATGGAGGAGATAGCGTCTGTATTTTGGGTGGACCTAGGATACAGGTTGCGCAGCCCGACTGAGGGTTCCACTGCAGGGTTCCTGGGGGATGACTGGCATCCCATCTGTACTGTTACTGTTCCACTGTTTTCACAGTGAGACTACTGTTACTGTTACTGTTACTGAGTACCTAGCGGTACGGCCTGTTCAGCGCCAGGAAACTGAGGCCGTGGTCCCGGGTATGTACGGGACCCACCTAAAACATGGATAATGTCTCCAACCAATCAGTTTAATAACTTAGGACTCTGGTTGACACGTGTAGTAGGCGTAGTATGGGATGCGTCTATTACAGGTGGCAATTGGTGTTCGCTGACATAATAAATGAAAATAAACTGTTAATGTATTGTGACTGACATTAATCACCTGACTGTATATTATATTACTGTGATAGACATATAACTATAACCCTGACCAGACTTGGATACCAGCCTAGTGGCATATGATAGGTTACCTATTGTGACAGCAGTTGCTTGCTTACTATTGATCAGTTGTTGCCTATCTTTATTCGTGTTGTTATTATGTTTATTACAGTTCTTTTATTTATCTGTTATATGGTCTCTTTTATCTTCAGTTGCTCTTATTACTAATTATGCACATTGTTTCTTCTGCACGAGTTCTTTCCCCTTTACACACACACTCATTATGGTCGCGTTCTGACGACCCTGGATTTGCACGTCCAGATATTGGACGATTGTTTCTAATGTGCAGGTATTCGATGAGACGGTACGCCTTGCGAGGAGCTTGCAGTTCCTTGATTATTATAGTTCTGATTCATAGCTTGTTCAGGTTACAATTTAGGCTTAGCGTGTATACGTGGGTATTTTCCTCGCGTATATGCGTCGCCATAACGTCTCCGTATCTTTAGGATCGGGGCGTTACAGAGTGGTATCAGAGCCTAGGTTCGACATAAAAGAGAACCTAGTTCCTACCTGTAACCTGAGACAGTTATGTTGACACTGCAATATACATATACTATCCACGTGATAATATTGACTTCATTGGAAATTGATCGTCCTCCCTTTGGAATTCCGTTCTTGATCTGTTGATATTCATGATTCCAATACTTCATTTAGAGTGATTTGGATTTCCATCTTGATTTCATCCTTCCCTTCTATTCTATTTCTTTCCATTCTATCTCTTAGGAGTGGTTACTTCATGTTGAGCTGGTAGCAGAATCAGAGTAGCGCAGCGGAAGCGTGGTGATTTATGATGTGTCGAGAAGTGATGTGAAGTTTGTTTGTCTTCTCCTTTGATTTTTGGGATTCTTTTATCATCTCCTGCCTTATTTGAATTTCGAGGACGAAATTTTTAATAAGGTGGGTAGAGTGTAAGATCCCTAGCTAGTAATACAGTATTTTCATTTTTCTAAAAGTATTTATTTTGAATTACTGATTATTTTTATTTCATCAACTTGATTTGTTATTTTCCTCCTTGAGATTATTTTTATTATTAAATAGTGGGAATTTATTTTTGAGATAGTGAATGGTAATTTGATTGTATGTTGACATTTCTTTTACTAATTATTATTTTATTTCTATTACTTGTTAATATTATTAGTGGTTACTTCCATTATTATTATTATTCTTTATTACGATTATTACTTATTTTTATTACTATTATTGATAGATATTATTGGTAGTGGATATTTCTATTATCATTTCGTTGTTAATTATTTTATTATTATTATTGTGTTATTATTATTAATAACATTATTGTTATTATTATGATGTGTCAGTACATTATTTGTTAACTATTAATATTAGTATATGGTTATGAGCATTTTAATTATTATTAGAATTTATTACTATGGTTATTACTAATTAATTATGATTATCTAGTTTTTATTAATTGTTATTGTTTATATGTTATAAATATTTATTTTCTTTTAGCCCAAGGGACCTTAGCTCATAACAATTGTATTTGTCTCTTGTGCTAATTTGAGCCCATCCTACCAAGTTATACTTTGAATCTCCATCATGTGTATTTTGGTCTTGATCCGAACAAAGCCCATAGGAGCCTAACCCATCAAGTCATTTTCATCATTCCTTCTCACCTTTTTCTTTTGTTTGTTAAGCCCAGCAAACAGCCCAGGCCTAAACCATATACCCAATACTTTTTCCAATTTGGATCCCATCCATCAACCCAACCCATTACATATAATCCTAGCTATTAATCCTAACCTAATCACCATCTATTTCCTCTCCCGCCTCTGCAGCCGCCTTCGATAGCTCGCCGGGGCTTTGGAAGTGAGTGGCGAAGGCCGGATCTGACGATGTCGACAAGTGGCCGTAGCCTTCGACCCCCAGCGGCCGACCCGATCTCAAGATCGACCTTTCTTCGCTCCGATCCCAAGGTAACAAGAATCAGATCGCTATTTTGATGAGGAATGCTCAAGTCGTAAATCATATCTATTTGGGGAGTGATTCAGTCGCAAGAAACCGAGAGATTATGCGGGAGCATGGGATCACTCATGTTTTGAATTGCGTTGGATTTGTTGCTCTGAATACTTTAAGTTTGATCTCCTTTACAAGACTCTTTGGCTTCAGGATAGGCCCAGTAACTAGCATTTTGTATGATGTGTTTGATTATTTTGAGAATGTGAGAGAAGTAATTATACTCTCCTTTCTCCTAAATTGTACAGCTTTTTGATAGGTTAAAATATATATATATGCATAACTGTACACGATATTGATTCATTTGTGTTTGTTGTGTTTTGCGGCAAAATCCTACTCCGAGTCATTTTTCGGCTCTCCGCGGGACGCCGTTGATCGACGTCGGCGAGCACGAACGCACCCCACGCCCTTCGCGGCGAGTTGCTCTATCCAACGACACCCTCCGCGACCCCGGACGCCTCCGTCGGTGCGCCGAAATTCGCCCCGTAGCGTGAGTTTCCCTTTCCCTCTCTTATATATATTAATTTCATGTGTACAAGTATGAACATATAATGTGCATATTTATTAATTTGTCTTTTGGTGCATGGCCTTAGTTTGTGTTGTGCCTAAGTGTGAGTTCTCTGACTGGGGTGCGTGAGTTAATATATTTTATGTGTAGTGTTGTAGTAATAAGTGCATTAATATTTAGGTGGGTATATATATTTATAGATGTAGGTATGTATATGTTGGTATATGGGTGTACACGTATCTGTCGATGCGCTCGGGAATAAGTTTAGTGTATATTTATTTGTATGTGTCGGGTTGCTCGGGAGTGTGTGTAGTGTATATTTATATTTATTTGTGTGTTTGATTGCGTGCCACAGCATTTTGGATTTGTCTGGTGAGATCCGGATCCGTTGCAGAAGACCCGGACATGATTCGGATTCGTACCGTTGTGGACCCGACACACAGGAGATCCGAAGACCGATACATGGGATGATTCGTAGACCAGTACCGATTCGTGCAGTAAAGACCAGACGACGATTCAGACCCGAAACCGCGTCATTTCATGTGAGTGTCTCTCTCTCTTTCTCTCTCTTTAATTAATTTATTGATCATAGACATGTCTGTGTATGTGGTGTAATTTGTTGTGTTGTGCACATGTTTTACATGATTATGTGTAGAGATTATTAAGCACGGATGTGAGTTGTTACCCCCTCCTACATTACATGTTGAATGCATAGGAAATGATATGCATGTGTTAACAATTATGTTGGAATCCTATGTTGATTATATGGGTGTTTGGATTATTATTGTAGAGATTGCATGATGGAGCATATGTGTATTTAATTAGAATTCCAGTGGATATCGGGAAGTGTTAGATATGACTTTACCTTACCGATACTTGGATTGACATGGACTTAGTTAGATTCAGAGGTGACTCCTGATATATTTTTACACTGGATCTTATCAGTTTATAGATTGTCCTTATCAGTTTATAGATTGTCATTATGTATGGTGTGTGTAGCTTATCCTTGATATAGATATGTAACATGATCTTGATTATAGTTGGAAGATTCTGATTTTGAGGATGTATCCATTATTTACTTGTGATCTCAATATCCGTTATGTTAGTTGATTTCGAGAATACTAATAGACGGTCATTTATTGTTGTCACCTAGTGATAGAAATATAATTACTGTAAGGGTGAATGCATTGATATCAGTAATAAACTATATGCACAGTTTGATAACTTTTACGGTTGATCTCTGTTATTGGTGACTTGAGGATCAGAGTAGATTGACAGGGAGAGACTGATTATTGATATATTCAGATGGTGATTTATTGTACTAGATTACTGATACGGACTGGTACTTAATGATTTGCAAGGATGGTATTGGAATATAAGTTGATGGAATAGTTAATGATATCTCTTTAGTATGGAGGGGTGATGACTTTGATCAGACTAGAGTGTGGAGATCTGAATAGATGTATCAGAGCATTGACTATTTCAGTTATTGAGATGTGAATATACTGATGACATAAAGATCAGATTAGACTGATATAATGAGAGAACAGGTTATTGATTTATTAACTTGTGGATTATTGTACCGGATTACTTTGACATAGATTGAGATTTGACGGTCAGGATGACTATTGAGGGTAGGTTCATGATGACTACGGAGAACGGATATTGTTATATGCAATACATGCATATGAGATATTGACCGGTTCTAGATGAGACGGCTATTGAGTATTATCGAGTTTTTATTGTTGTATTGATTCATGTTATCGAAAGTTACTGGAAATGATTGTTTGACCGTAACCACGGTACAGTCCTATTGTTCATCGTATACACGGTTATTGTTACTGTTACTGTTACTGTTACTGTTACTGATATTGTTCACCGTGTATACGATTACTGATTGACTGTTACTGTACTGTTATTGTTACTGTCACCGTATCGTCCCAGTGTTCTAGATAATATGGACATTGACTGGTTTAACTGAATTGAATGAATAATAATGTAAATGGACAACTTACACCGGATTGGGAAAATTGATGGAGGAGACATCGTCTGTATTTTGGGTGGACCTAGGATACAGGTTGCGCAGCCGACTGAGGGTTCCACTGCAGGGTTCCTGGGGGATGACTGGCATCCCATCTGTACTGTTACTGTTCCACTGTTTTCACAGTGAGATTACTGTTACTGTTACTGTTACTGAGTACCTAGCGGTACGGCCTGGTTCAGCGCCAGGAAACTGAGGCCGTGGTCCCGGGTATGTACGGGACCCACCTAAAACATGGATAATGTCTCCAACCAATCAGTTTCAATAACTTAGGACTCTGGTTGACACGTGTAGTAGGCGTAGTATGGGATGCGTCTATTACAGGTGGCAATTGGTGTTCGCTGACATAATAAATGAAAATAAACTGTTAATGTATTGTGACTGACATTAATCACCTGACTGTATATTTATATTACTGTGATAGACATATAACTATAACCCTGACCAGACTTGGATACCAGCCTAGTGGCATATGATAGGTTACCTATTGTGACAGCAGTTGCTTGCTTACTATTGATCAGTTGTTGCCTATCTTTATTCGTGTTGTTATTATGTTTATTACAGTTCTTTTATTTATCTGTTATATGGTCTCTTTTATCTTCAGTTGCTCTTATTACTAATTATGCACATTGTTTCTTCTGCACGAGTTCTTTCCCTTTACACACACACTCATTATGGTCGCGTTCTGACGACCCTGGATTTGCACGTCCAGATATTGGACGATTGTTTCTAATGTGCAGGTATTCGATGAGACGGTACGCCTTGCGAGGAGCTTGCAGTGATCCTTGATTATTATAGTTCTGATTCATAGCTTGTTCAGGTTACAATTTAGGCTTAGCGTGTATACGTGGGGTATTTTCCTCGCGTATATGCGTCGCCATAACGTCTCCGTATCTTTAGGATCGGGGCGTTACATTTCCAAACACCTAGTTTTCCACACTTGAGCCTATCTTCTATCCTAATCTATTTAGGATCATTTGTTTGTGAAAAAGGAGAGATTGTTTGTGGTTGAAAGAGACCACCCATTGTAAACCCTCATTATTTGGTTGCTCCCTCTTTGGTAGAGGTTGAGGTTGTGGATTTGAGGTGATTGGTTTGCTCCCTCTTTGGTAGAGGTTGAGGCTTGTGTTTGCTCCCTCTAGTGAGAGATGGAGATTGGTTGTAACCCTCTTCGGTAGAGGTGTTGGTTGTTGTATTGGCTAAGGGCCTACCCCTCTTGTGTGAGGTGGTGTTTGTATTGAGAGAGGAGTTTTGGTACTCATTGTGTTGTAACAAATCCTCCTCGGTGGAGGTTCCCTCGGTGGGAGATAGTGGATTGGAAATCCTTCACGGTGGTGAAGGCGGGGATGTAGAGCTAGGTGCTCGAACCTCGAAACATATCTTGTTGTTAGCGTTTGATCCACTTGTCTCTCAACTCTCTCTCTCTCTTTACATTTGTGCAAAGCATCATTTTTCATTCATATCATACATATCATATTTGCTTGTGTATTGCCTTGCATCTTTCATATTGCTCATCCTTATATGCTTGGCTTGATTGTGTGTGTGCCTCACTTACTTAACCACAAGAGCTTCACATAGCACCTCAACCCATTCAAGGGGAATCAAGAGGAGTTAGTCCAGAGCCCTTCACGGAGAATTCAGCTACACTTGTGTGTTGTATTAAGTGTGTTGCATAATTTGCATTAGCTTCCGCATTTAGAGCATTTAGTTTCTAGATTAGCAAGTACACCTATTCACCCCCCTCTAGGTATGCTTTTCAATTGGTATCAGAGCCTACGCTCCTGATACTTAGGCTTAACATCCTAGGAGTGAGATCCATTTGTTTGCTAATCTTGTTTGCATTTGCTTGTTTGCACACCCATATAGTTTGGACCCATGGCCTTCATGACCCCACCTATGTTTGACCCTTCCAATATTCTTGTTTGGAAGATTAGGATGACCGTTTATTTACAAACCCTAGGATATAAGTTTACCTTGCCATTACCAAGGAATCCTACCTTGGTGATAGCAATCATATAGGGGCCAATGCACAAGCCCTTGAGGCCATTAGAAGCACATTATCTAAAGATTATCTTCTGAGTGTTTCTAACCTTGATTCCGCTTTTGTAGTGTGGAACAAGTTGACAACAACCACCACCTCCAAGCTTCAAACGCCTATCCAACAAGAAGAGGAATCTAGTGGAGAATCCGACTCACAATGCTTGATGGTCCAAGGGAATGACTCCCTTGAGGTACCTTAGGAATCTCAACTAGATAGTGATGATTGTGCTAGTTCTTCAAATGATTATGTTGATGCCCATGCTTTAAATGAAGAACTATCTATTGTGTGTGAAAAATTAATTGAAAAATATAATTTGCTGAAAAAGAAAAGTCTAGGAATTGAAAAAGAAAATAAAAGTTTACATTCTAGACTTAATAATGTTTTGCAAGAGAAGGTTGAGGTCTATAATGAAAGGGATTCATTGAGATCTCAGCTAGACCTTGTTCTAAAAGAAAATGAATTTTTAAAATCTAAAAATGATTGTGAAACTCTTTTGAAGAAAAATGAAAATTTGTCTTCAAAAGTTAATTTTGTTTTAAAGAAAATAATTCTTTAAAAAGAGAAATTGATTTTATCTCAAAAGAATTAGAAATTTGTTTAAAGAAAAATAAATCTTTAAAAAATGATTTGGATGCACATGTTTGTCATGCTAGGGTAGTATCACACACTTCACCTATTGCATGTTCCACTTCTTCTTTGATTGAAAATGATATAAATTTAATTAAGAAGAAAATGGATTGTTTGGGCTCCACTATGAGCCAATGTGCCATGAACCACTCACGTTTGGAAACCTTGGTTCGAAAGAACAAGTTCCAGCCTTTATGCATGCACACCCTCCACGGCATACACATGCTCCTCACGGACACCATCACACTATGTATGCTCATATGTACACTTGTACACATTGTGGACGTAAGGGCCACCTTGCTAAATTTTGTTATGATAGAATACATGTTGATAATTTAGCACAGAATTTTGTTTCGGTTAGAGAAGGTACTAACCCCCATGGACCCAATAAGATATGGGTACCAAAGACCACCCCTCCTTTGTTTAATGTAGGTGTGGGCTCTCACATGACGTGAGAGTTGCCGTACCTTAGAGTGGATGCGTTCCGAGCTTCATGGAAATCAATTGGATGCATCACTTGTTGGCCCAATGGCCTTCCACTCTAGTTTTGATGATGATCAACTCATGTAGTTATGTTTACTAATATTCTTGTGTTTCTAAGTTTCAGATCATTAACAGGATATTAGTTGGTGATTAGCTTCAACAAGGAGTTTAGAAGCTTTTCATGATGATTCCAGGGCCAAAGCTTCAAGATCACACATTACCTAGCCCTTGGATGGAGTTTTGAGCAAGTCTACTTGAAGATGAAGATCATCAAGAAGACTTAGGTATCCTAGTTTAGTTTAGTGTGTTTTAGATCCATTTGTAAAGCTTAGTATAGTTGATATGCTCAAGTGCACAAACACACACATGTTTGGATATTGGTTTTTCGGTTTTTTTAGTTTAACCGATATGAGTTTTCATGAATAGTTTGATCAAAACAAGTTTACATATTTTATATGTATATTAGATGTGCTCTATATACATACATGCTTATATGACTTATACAAACTTAGTTTGACATACCTATTCATGTAGTTTTATGTTTTGGTATAAAACATATTTTTGTAATTAAAGACAAAAACTATGATATATTTGTTGAATGTGTATTAGACCTATGTCCATATGCATCATGCTTAATAATGTTCAAATATCATGTTTTTGTATTTCTATAAGTTTTTAGGAAAATCAGATTTCCTATTGAAAAATCAAGTTTGATAAAAATACAAGTTTTGTTTTTGATAAAATTGGCAAGACACAAAAATGAATTGATATGTTGATATATTGTCTTGAAATTTTTATCACTGTTTGAGTTTCAATATAAAATAATAAAACAAGTTTTATGGAATTTTCAGAAGAGATAAAAGATTTTTATAAAATATTTTTCCAAATTTTCTGACCTTGTTTTTGTGCTGACAGGCTGGTCGGTCGACCCTGACGGTCGACCGCACCAAGGGCCGGTCGACCGTTCGGGTCGACCGACGTGCACAGACGTGCACGTCTGTTAGGCACAGACACGGTCGACCGTGACGGTCGACCGAGTTGAGAGCTCTGCTCTCGGGTTTTCTGGGTCGACCGGGCCGGTCGACCGCAGTTGCCCAACGGTCATAATTCTGACCGTTGGCGGTCGACCGAACTGGTCGACCGGTGGCCTGTCAGGCTGCCACATTAGCCTAACGGCTAGTTTTGTATAGGGGCTATATAAACCCCATCTCTTTGGGGATTTTGGCCAAGTTTTTTAAGAGAAAAATTTCCAGTTTTCTGAAGTGTTTAAAAGAGTTTTAAAAAGAGTTTTTGGGCTTTAAAAACTTCTCATCTTTATTTGTTTTGGGTTTTTGGAAAATCAAAGAAAACTAGGTTTTGGGATTTTGATTTGGTATTTCATTTTCTATCATATACAAGAGATTTCCCAAGTAGTTTTTCTTTGTTGCTTGTTTTCAAAAACACTTTGATTCCACACTTGAGCTATATCATACTATCCTAAACTATTAGGATCTTTGTTTTGTGGAAAAAAAGAAAGAGAGTTTGTGGTTTTGGAACCACTTGTTGTAAATCCTCCTTTATTTGTTGTATCCCTCTTCGGTAGAGGTGATCGGAGTGGTATTGGTTGCTCCCTCTAGTGAGAGGTGGAGTTTGGTTGTGAGCCTCTTCGGTAGAGGTGTTGGTTGTTGTATTGGCTACGGGCCCTACCCCTCGGTTGTGAGGTGGTTGTTTGAGAGAGGAGTTCGGTACTCCTAGAGTTGTAAGAAATCCTCTTTGGTAGAGGTTCCCTCGGTGGGAGTTGAGATAGTGGAAATCCTACACAGTGGTGTAGGCGGGGATGTAGAGTTGGGTACTCGAACCTCGAAACAAATCTTTGTGTTAGCGTTTGATCCAATTTCTCTCAACTCTATTCTCTTATTATTGTGCAAAGCATCATATTTCATATCATCATACTATACATTGCTTGTGTTGCCATTGCATAATTCATATTGCTACATCCTTGATTGCTTGGTTTGATTGTGTGTGCACATTGCTTGGATTGCTTGTGTGTGTGTGCCTAACTTATACTCATCCAACAAGAGCTTCACATAGCGCCTCAACCCATCTCAAGGGGAATCAAGAGGAGTTAGTCCAGAGCCTCGCAAGGGGAATTCGGCTACACTTGTTGTATTGTATTAGATTGTGCAACATTTGCATTAGCTTCCGCATTTAGCGCACATAGTTTTGCATTTAGTTTCTAGATTAGCACTTACACTATTCACCCCCCCTCTAGGTGTTTTTACAATTGGTATCAGAGCTAGTGCTCCTGATACTTAGGCTTAACATCCTAGGAGTGATCCATTTGCTTGCTAATCTCATTTGCATTTGTTTGTTTGCACATTCATATATAGTTTACCATGGACTTCATGACCCTCCTAGCTTTGACCCTTCCAACATTGATGTTTGGAAGTATAGGATGTCCATGTACCTAAAGACCCTAGGTTTGCATGTTTTCCTTGCGGCCACCAAGAGATGTTATCTTGGTGATTGTAATCATATAGGGGCCAATGCACAAGCCCTAGAGGCCATTAGAAGCACTCTTCCTAAAGATTATCTCTTATGTGTTTCTAACTTTAATTCCGCCTTTGCAGTGTGGAACAAATTGACAACCACCACCACCTCGGAGCTTCAAGTTCAGATTCAAGAAGAGGAATCTAGTGGAGAATCCGATCCACAATGCTTCATGGTCCAAAGGAATGACTCCCTTGAGGTACATTCGGAATCCCACCTAGATAGTGATTATGATGCTAGTTCTTCATGTGATGATATTGTTGATCCCCATGCTTTGAATGAAGAACTATCTATTGTTTGTGAAAAACTAATTGAAAAATATAAGATTTTGAAAGAAAAGTCTAGAAATTGAAAAAGAAAATAAGTGTTTGCATTCTAGACTTGATTGTGTTTTGCAAGAAAAGGTTGAGGTCTATAATGAAAGGGATTCATTGAGATCTCAATTGGAACTTGCTTTAAAAGAAAATAAATTTTTAAAGTCTAAAAATGATTGTGAAACTCTTTTGAAGAAAAATGAAAATTTGTCTTCTAAAGTTGATTTTGTTTTAAAAGAAATGTTGCTTTGAAAACAAAATCATTTCTATTTCAAATGAGTTGAATGTTTGTTTAGATAAGAATATTGTTTTGCAAAATAAAATTGATGCACATGTTTGCCATGCTAGTGTAGCCTCTTCATCTAGTCTACCTAATGCATGTACCTCTTCTTCTAAAATTATTGATGATATTTGTATGTTAAAGAAGAGAGTAGATTGTTTGGGCTCCACTATGAGCCAATGTGCCTTGAACCACACTCGGTTGGAAACCTTGGTTCGAAAGAAACAAGTTCCATCCTTTATGCATGCACACCCTTCATGGCATACACATGCTCCTCACGGACACTATCACACGTATGCTCATGTGTACACTTGTACACATTGTGGACGTAAGGGCCACCTTGCTAAATTTTGTTTTGATAGATTACATATGTAAATTTAGCAAAGAATTTTGTTTGGGTTAGAAATGAGACTAACCCCCATGGACCCAAAAAGATATGGGTACCAAAGACCACCCCTCCTATTATTTTTGATGTAGATGTGGGCTCTCACATGACGTGAGAGTGATGGCACCTTGGAGTGGATGCGTTCCGGACTTCATGGAACAAAATGGATGCATCACTTTCAAGGGAAGGATGGTGGAGAGGACCACCAAGTTTTGGAGACAAGGAGAGTTGCCTTGAGGTTTTGGTAATGATTCCTAAACTCCCATGCTTTCATATTCATTTGTTTATGGCATGTCTTTGATGTCTATGGATTAGTATGTTCATTCCATGTTTATTAGGTCCTTGACATACATGTATAGTATTTGAGACACACATGCTTATGTGAACCCATACTTAGTGTTCTCACCTTTGTTTAAGCTATAATGTACATCATGAATCTAATACATGTGAATTCACATAATAATCATGTATTTGTTTTATCATGATGATTTTTATATTGTGTTTTGATGCTTCATGTTTTTGATATATGTTTAAGTGTTAGTTTTCATTAAGACTAGTTATATACTTGTACATAGAGTGGGCCACAAATAAATCTATATATGTTGAGCTTGAATGCTTATTTGAACCCATTAGATGTGCTAGTATAGTCTAGTTTTGATGATTCATACATCTTAAACTTGTATTCTTATTTTTGGATTTGTGATTATGAGTTTTCACTTCATGTATATGTTTGTATTGCCTAACTTTAAGATATACATGTATACCCCTTGAGTCATTTGCCTTTCATGCAATTTCTATTATGGACTCAAATTGTGTTTAGGGATATGTATGTATACTTATTATGTTGACAATTCATATATATACCTTGAATTGAAAATTGTTGTTATGAAAATTTAGTCTTTCGTGAGTTTCAAGTTTTCATGTGTTCATGTTTAACTTCATGTATATGTCCATCTTATCCAAACTATTGACTATACATGAGTATCCTTTTTGAGCCACGTGCCTTAATGCATATATTTTGTGGACTCTTTATGTTTTGGATATGTATGTATACTTTAGTTTGTATTAGACATATATATGCCTTGAAAATTAGATAGTTTTGATGATTTCGTGTTTTAAGGAATAATTGAGCTTATTGCCTAATTTTCATGATTATGATCTTCATATTTTATTTTTACACTCACATTTATTGCTTGCTCATGTTTTGTTTTCATGAGTCTTATTTATGCCTAATTGAACTTGAGTGTTTGATATGATGTGGATTCCATGTTTATGAAAAACAATTTTGTTTTATTCCTTACTTGAAGGATTTCGTACTAGTTAACAAATTTTTTCATTTAACTAGTTGCGATATTCTTCATATGGTAGAGATTTTCAAACAAAACTAAATTTTCAAATCTATTTTTGAAAAGCCCTACCTTCTAAGGGAGGTTGGATGGGAGATCATGTTCATGTATGCCTTATATTGAAAATCATTTAAAACTTGAATCATGATTGGGTGGTAGATTATATGAGATATACACTTGATTATTATTGTTGATTCAATTGGTATCATTGAACTCTTTCAATTGGTATCAATTTTGACATTTTTGGTATACTCATATATTTGTTTATGTATGTATGCTTCAATTTCAATGGTATCAATTTCTATTGGTATCTAAATTTTCATACATATATGTTTTATTTGTGTTCAAAAAAAAAAAATCACAAATTTTAGTTTTTGTTTACTCAAGCTCTAGCATGACCCAACACCTTGAGTTTCACTTTTGTTTCAATTGATTACTTTTAAATTGGTATCAAGACTATGCATATTTTAGTTTGTATTTCATAAAGGGGGAGAAAATTTGATTTTGTATTTCAATTGGTATTTGTACTCCCACACTTTATGATTAAAAGTTGTTATTTTAAACATATGATATCAACATCAAATTTGTTTATATGTTTTAAAATGAACAATTCTTACAATTGGTATCATATTTAAGAAATTCAAAATTTGTTTTTGGTTTCAAGATTCATGTTTAAGATTCAAGACTTATGTTTAATTACAATTGGTATTTCTAAAATTTTGTTTAAAGAAATATTCAAAGTTTTGATTTGTATTGCTTATATGCAAGGAGAGCTTAACATCTCTTCATATAGATTCATGTTGAGTGTATTGTGTATTGAAGAGCTTCACATCTCTTCTTTATGTGGTACACGTGTGTAGGGGAGCTTCACATCTCCTCTTATTCATTACATAATGTGTGTTATGTGAATTAGGGCTTAACTTCCCTCCTTCATGTAATGCATATGTGTAGGGAAGCTAACTTAGCGTCTTCCTCTTCATGAATGTATATAGCATATAACACTTATTATCCTTATTTATTTTCTTTTGGTATCAAGATGCTTCATTGACATATTTTCAATTGATATCATGTTTTTAAAGTCACCCCTTATTGACTTTGTTTTTGTTTTAGACAAAAGGGGGAGAACATTGTCTTTTATTGTTTTGTTTGACATAAAGGGGAAGAAAGATTTTTACCCCTCGTTTTATTTATGGTTTTGATTACCCCTTTGTTGATGATTGACAAAAAGGGGAGAAAGATTTATGAAGTTTTATATGCATGCTTATGTTTATGCATATATTATGTTTTAATCTCAAGAATATTAAGTTTAATTGATATATAGAGTTTGCTTTGTAATTGGTATCTAGAGCTTATTTTTTTTGAATATTCCATTTGATATCTAGAACCATTTATTGTTTATGCATATGCATGTTTCATGTTTAATATTCATTGCATATATTTATTGTTTATCCCTATGCATGAGTTAAGGGGGAGCTTCCTTGAAACTTATCTTTAATCCATGCATATATAACTCCATGAGTTTTGTCATCATCAAAAAGGGGGAGATTGTTGGCCCAATGGCCTTCCACTCTAGTTTTGATGATGATCAACTCATGTAGTTATGTTTACTAATATTCTTGTGTTTCTAAGTTTCAGATCATTAACAGGATATTAGTTGGTGATTAGCTTCAACAAGGAGTTTAGAAGCTTTTCATGATGATTCCAGGGCCAAAGCTTCAAGATCACACATTACCTAGCCCTTGGATGGAGTTTTGGAGCAAGTCTACTTGAAGATGAAGATCATCAAGAAGACTTAGGTATCCTAGTTTAGTTTAGTGTGTTTTAGATCCATTTGTAAAGCTTAGTATAGTTGATATGCTCAAGTGCACAAAACACACACATATTTGGATATTGGTTTTTTCGGTTTTTAGTTTAACCGATATGAGTTTTCATGAATAGTTTGATCAAAACAAGTTTACATGTTATATGTATATTAGATGTGCTCTATATACATACATGCTTATATGACTTATACAAACTTAGTTTGACATACCTATTCATGTAGTTTTATGTTTTGGTATAAAACATATTTTTGTAATTAAAGACAAAAACTATGATATATTTGTTGAATGTGTATTAGACCTATGTCCATATGCATCATGCTTAATAATGTTCAAATATCATGTTTTTGTATTTCTATAAGTTTTTAGGTAAATCAGATTTCCTATTGAAAAATCAAGTTTGATAAAAATACAAGTTTTGTTTTTAATAAAATTGGCAAGACACAAAAATGAATTGATATGTTGATATATTGTCTTGAAATTTTTATCACTTGTTTGAGTTTCAATATAAAATAATAAAACAAGTTTTATGGAATTTTCAGAAGAGAGAAAAGATTTTTATAAAATATTTTTCCAAATTTTCTGACCTTGTTTTTGTGCTGACAGGCTGGTCGGTCGACCCTGACGGTCGACCGCACCAAGGGCCGGTCGACCGTTCGGGTCGACCGACGTGCACAGACGTGCACGTCTGTTAGGCACAGACACGGTCGACCGTGACGGTCGACCGAGTTGAGAGCTCTGCTCTCGGGTTTTCTGGGTCGACCGGGCCGGTCGACCGCAGTTGCCCAACGGTCATAATTCTGACCGTTGGCGGTCGACCGGACCGGTCGACCGGTGGCCTGTCAGGCTGCCACATCAGCCTAACGGCTAGTTTTGTATAGGGGCTATATAAACCCCATCTCTTTGGGGATTTTGGCCAAGTTTTTTAAGAGAAAATTTCCAGTTTTCTGAAGTGTTTAAAAGAGTTTTAAAAAGAGTTTTTGGGCTTTAAAAACTTCTCATCTTTATTTGTTTTGGTTTTTGAAAAATCAAAGAAAACTAGGTTTTGGGATTTTGATTTGGTATTTCATTTTCTATCATATACAAGAGATTTCCCAAGTAGTTTTTCTTTGTTGCTTGTTTCCAAAAACACTTTGATTCCACACTTGAGCTATATCATACTATCCTAAACTATTAGGATCTTTGTTTTGTGGAAAAAGAAAGAAAGAGAGTTTGTGATTTTGGAACCACTTGTTGTAAACCCTCCTTTATTTGTTGTATCCCTCTTCGGTAGAGGTGATCGGAGTGGTATTGGTTTTCTCCCTCTAGTGAGAGGTGGAGTTTGGTTGTGAGCCTCTTCGGTAGAGGTGTTGGTTGTTGTATTGGCTACGGGCCCTAACCCTCGGTTGTGAGGTGGTTGTTTGAGAGAGGAGTTCGGTACTCCTAGAGTTGTAAGAAATCCTCTTTGGTAGAGGTTCCCTCGGTGGGAGTTGAGATAGTGGAAATCCTACACGGTGGTGTAGGCGGGGATGTAGAGTTGGGTACTCGAACCTCGAAACAAATCTTTGTGTTAGCGTTTGATCCAATTTCTCTCAACTCTATTGTCTTATTATTGTGCAAAGCATCATATTTCATATCATCATACTATACATTGCTTGTGTTGTCATTGCATAATTCATATTGCTACATCCTTGATTGCTTGGTTTGATTGTGTGTGCACATTGCTTGGATTGCTTGTGTGTGTGTGCCTAACTTATACTCATCCAACAAGAGCTTCACATAGCGCCTCAACCCATCTCAAGGGGAATCAAGAGGAGTTAGTCCAGAGCCTCGCAAGGGGAATTCGGCTACACTTGTTGTATTGTATTAGATTGTGCAACATTTGCATTAGCTTCCGCATTTAGCGCACATAGTTTTGCATTTAGTTTCTAGATTAGCACTTACACCTATTCACCCCCCCTCTAGGTGTTTTTACATCACTTTCAAGGGAAGGTTTGGTGGAGATGACCACCACGTGTTTGGAGAACTAGAGCGGTGCCCTCATTGGTTTTGGTATCGAATCTCTAACTCCTTATATTTACATGCTTTCCATATTTATCTTTCATAGCATGTTTTGATGTTTGTTGATTACTATGAAAATGCCATGCTTATTAGATTAGTGATATACATGTTTAGTTATTTTGAGACACCCATGTTTAATATGGATAAATTCTTTTGTGTTCTCACTATTTTGGTTGATATTGCGTATATCATAGTTATAATAACTTGTGAATTTTCTTAATAATCATGTTTTTGTTTATCATGTGATTTTTATCCCGTTTTATGCTTCATGAGTTGATTATATGTTTAGATGTTAGTTTTCATTAAAACTTGGTATATACTTGTGCATATAGTGGGCCACAAATAAATCTATATATGTTTGTGCTTGAATGCTTATTTGAACCCATTAGATGTGCTAATATAGTCTAGTTTTGATGATCCATACATTTTAAACTTGTATTCCTATTTTTGGATTTGTTTTATGCTTATGTGTTTTCATTTCATGTATATGTCTATTTTGCCAAATCTTAAGTTATACATGTATACCCCTTGAGTCATTTGCCTTTCATGCAAATCTATACATATGGACTCAATCGTGTTTAGGGATATGTATGTATACTTATTGTGTTGACAATTCATACATATACCTTGAAATGAAATTTGTTTTGGTGAAAATTTAGTTTTTCATGTTTCCATGTGTTTTGTTTAACTTCATGTATATGTCCATTTATCCAAATTATTGTTATACATATACATCCTTTTGAGCCACGTGCCTTCATGCATATATCTTTGTGGACTCGTTGTGTTTGGATATGTATGTATACTTTAATTTGTATAGGACATACATATACCTTGAAGATTAAATAAGTTTTGATGATTTTCATGTTTTCTTGTTTCAAGGAATTTTGAGCTTAATTGGAAATTTCATAATGCCATGTCACACATTACTTGTACACTCACCATTTTTAAAATATTTCTCATTAGTATGTTTTCATGAGCATGTATGGACTTTATTGAATATTGAGTGTTTTTAAGTGCTATGTGATTTACATGTGTTTTATAAAAATTATTTTTAGTATATTCCTTGCTTGAAGGATTTCGTACTAGTTTAAAAGATTTTCCATTTAACTAGTTACGGTATTCTTCATTTTGGTAGAGTTTTTCAAACAAAACTTATTTTCAAATCCATTTTTGAAAACCCCTACCTTCTATGAGAGGTTGGATGGGAGATCATGTTCATGTATGCTTTAAAATGAAAATCATTTAAAACTTAAACCATGATTGGGAGGTAGTAATATGAGATATACATTTGATCTTATTGTTATTTCAATTGGTATCATTGGACTCTTTCAATTGGTATCAATCTTGACATTTCTTGTATACTTATATATGTTTGTATGTATGTATGCTTCATTTCAAAGTATATCAATTTCTATTGGTATCTATTTTTCATATATATATATGTTTTATTTGTGCTTATTATATCCTTATATCTTTAAGCACGAAATCTTGTTTATGCTAATGCTTGAGCTTCAATTTTGTTTCAATTGATTACTTTTAAATGGTATCAAGCCTATGCATTGTTTTAGTTGGTATTTCATAAAGGGGGAGAAAATTTAATTTTGTCTTTCAATTGGTATTTGATTCCCACTCCCTTACTTTATGATAGAAAATAAATTTAAAATTTGGTATCATATGTTCAAAATGAAATTATTTACAATTGGTATCAAAATTTTTGTTTAAGACATTCAAAATTTATTGTGTTTAATTTCAATTGGTATCAAGATTTTCATGTGTTTTGCTTAAAATTGGTATCAATATTTTTTTTGTTTCCTTTCAATTGGATCAAGATGCTATTCTTTGACATATTTTCAATTGGTACCTTAATTGATTGTCACCCCTAATTGACTTTGTTTTTGTTTTAGACAAAAAGGGGGAAAATATTATTTTTATTGATTCGTTGTTTCGAACAAAAGGGGAAGAAAAATTTATTGATTTGGTTTTGCTTTTACCCCTTATTGAAGATTGATTCTTTGTATTAAAAAGAGAGAAGATTTTGTTTTGTTTTGATTATTTACCCCTTTGTTGATGATTGACAAAAGGGGGAGAAAGAGAAAGATTATAGTTTATATATGCATGTTTATGTTTTGCATATATTAAGTTTAATTTAATTTAATTTTAATTGATTTCTAGAGCTTGTTTTGTTTTTAAACATTTCATTGGTATCTAGAACCTTTTTATTGTTTATGCATATCTATGTATGCATTCATGTTTAAGAGCATTCATTGCATATTATTGTTTATTTGTTTATGTATGAGTTAAGGGGGAGCTTCTTTGAAGCTTAACTTTAATCCATGCATATATAACTCCATGAGTTTTGTCATCATCAAAAGGGGGAGATTGTTGGCCCAAAGGCCTTCCACCCTAGTTTTGATGATGATTAACTCATGTAATTATGTTTACTAATTATCTTGTGATTTTAGTTACAGATCATTGAACAAGATATTAGTTGGTGATTGCTTCAAAAAGATGAGTTTGGAAGCCTTCACTTGGTGATTCCCGTGCCCAAGCATCAAGATCATACCTTTGCACTCGGCGGATCACGTTTTGGGAACGAGTCTACTTGGAGATGGAGATCCTCAAGAAGACTTAAGTATCCTAGTTTAGATAGTGTGTTTAGATCCATTTGTAAAGCTTAGTATAGTTGATATGCTCAAGTGCACACAAACACACACGTTTTATGTTTGGTTTTTGGTTTTCATGAATAGTTGATCAAAACAAGTTTAAATTGATATACGTATAGTTGTTTCATTCCATACATGCATACTTAACTTTTAAACAAACTTATTTTGACTATCCTATTCATGTATTGAAAAATTCAAGTTTGATAAAAATACATGTTTTGGTTTTTGATAAAAATTGCAAGACACAAAAATAATTTGAATATGTTGATATATGTCTTGAAATTTTTATCACAAGTTTGTGTTTCAATACAAAATGTTAAAACAAGTTTTATGGAATTTTAGAAGAGATAAAAGAATTTTTAGAAATATTTTAACTTATGTTTTTCTGCCCTATTTTGTGGCTGACGGCCAGGTCGGCCGACCGCACGGGTCGACCGCACCTAAGGCCGTCGGTCGACCCTTGCGGTCGACCGACGTGCACAAGCCTGTGCACGTTTGCAGCCACAGACGGTCGGCCGGGCGGTCGACCGTACCAGAGAGCTCTGCTCTCTGTATTTTGGGTCGACCAGGCGGTCGACCGGGTTTGCCCAACGGTCACATTTTTGACCGTTGGCGGTCGACGGGCGGCCGACCGCCAAGCCTGTCAGGCTGCCACATCAGCCTAACGGCTAGTTTTGTTTTGACTATAAATACCCACTCTTGAGGTTTTTAAAGAGAAAATTCCCAGTTTCCCAGAGTTTAAAACAAGTTTTCAAAAGAGTTTTTGGGCTTTAAACTTCCAATCTTATTTGTTTTAGGTTTTTGGAAAAATCAAAGAAAAGAGTATTTTGGGAGATTTGTCTTGGCTTTCATTTTCTATCTTTTGCAAGAGTTTTCCCAAGTATTTTTCTTTGTGTTTTTATTTTCCAAACACCTAGTTTTTCACACTTGAGCCTATCTTCTATCCTAATCTATTTAGGATCTTTTTGTTTGTGGAAAAGGAGAGATTGTTTGTGGTTGAAAGAGACCACCCATTGTAAACCCTCATTATTTGGTTGCTCCCTCTTTGGTAGAGGTTGAGGTTGTGAATTTGAGGTGATTGGTTTGCTCCCTCTTTGGTAGAGGTTGAGGCTTGTGTTTGCTCCCTCTAGTGAGAGGTGGAGATTGGTTGTAACCCTCTTCGGTAGAGGTGTTGGTTGTTGTATTGGCTAAGGGCCTACCTCTCTTGTGTGAGGTGGTGTTTGTATTGAGAGAGGAGTTTGGTACTCCTTGTGTTGTAACAAATCCTCCTCGGTGGAGGTTCCCTCGGTGGGAGATAGTGGATTGGAAATCCTTCACGGTGGTGAAGGCGGGGATGTAGAGCTAGGTGCTCGAACCTCGAAACATATTTTGTTGTTAGCGTTTGATCCACTTGTCTCTCAACTCTCTCTCTCTCTCTTTACATTTGTGCAAAGCATCATTTTCATTCATATCATACATATCATATTTGCTTGTGTATTGCCTTGCATCTTTCATATTGCTCATCCTTATATGCTTGGCTTGATTATGTGTGTGCCTCACTTACTTAACCACAAGAGCTTCACATAGCACCTCAACCCATTCAAGGGGAATCAAGAGGAGTTAGTCCAGAGCCCTTCACGGGAATTCGGCTACACTTGTGTGTTGTATTAAGTGTGTTGCATAATTTGCATTAGCTTCCGCATTTAGAGCATTTAGTTTCTAGATTAACAAGTACACCTATTCACCCCCCTCTAGGTGTGCTTTTCATAACCAAATCCCCATAGCCCTGGAGGACCAAGAGAAGACAACATTCACGTGTCCATTTGGGACCTTTGTGTATCATCAATTTATGCAACGCCCCCGTGATATTTCAACGTTGCATGTTAAGCTTATTCTCCGACATGGTCGAACATTTCTTAGAGATTTTAATGGATGATTTCTCCGTCTATGGAGACTCTTTCGACCAATGTCTCCACCATTTAGAACTTATGCTCAAACGATGCACCAAAAAGAATTTGACATTAAATTAGAAAATGTGCCACTTTATGATGTAACACGGGATTGTCCTAGGTTATGAGATCTCTAGGAAAGGAATTGAAGTGGACAAGGTGAAGATAGAGATCATAATCAAGCTTCCCACACCTAAATGTGTGAAAGACATCCGTTCCTTTTTAGGACACGCCAGTTTCTACCATAGGTTCATCAAGGATTTTTTCAAACTTATAGACCCTTAACTAGCCTTTTAGCTAAAGTCGTGCCCTTCATCTTTGATGATGAATGTCTTAATACCCGAAAAAAGCTCAAAATGGAATTTATCTCTGCACCCATAATTTCTCCTCCGGATTGGTCCAAACCATTCGAGATCATGTGCGACACTTCTAATTTTGCCATAGGCGCTGTGTTAGGATAACATGTTGACAACAAGTAGCATGTGATTTACTATTCAAATAGGACTCTTAATGATGCCCAATTGAACTATACTACACCCGGAAGGAATTCTTTGCAGTAGTGTTTGCATTGAAAAAATTCCGCCCATACCTACTTGGGACCAAGACCACTATATTCATCGACCATTCTACATGCTGATATCTCATTCAAAAGAAGAATGCCAAGGCCCGACTCATTCGTTGGATCCTCCTCCTTCAAGAATTCGATCTCGAAATTCGAGTTAAGAAGGGTATAAAAAATGTCATTGCCTATCATCTCTCACATATTCCAAACAATCCTTCCAACGATTTGCAATTAATGATGATTTTCCCAATGAACAATTCTTAGCTATCTTTAAGGAACTATGGTTTGCCAACATAATAAATTACTTAGTCACAAATCAAACCTCATCTCATTGGTCAAAACAAGAAGTATCTGATTCTTGTCTCAAGCTCGGTATTTCTTTTAGGAAGAACTGTATCTTTTCAAATACTACTCTAACAAAATCATAAGGAAATGTATCCCTGACGAGGAAGCTAGGAGTGTCCTTTCATTTTGTTACAATCTCCCACGCGATGGAGACTTTGGTCCCCGCCAGACTGCAGAAAAGGTGCTACAAAGGGGGTTCTACTGGCCCACATTGTTTAAAGATGCCTTTGATTTCTACAAGACACGCTCTAGATGCCAAATGTTGGGTAGGATTTCAAGACATAATATGATGCCCCTAGACCTATTTCAAAAATAGAACTTTTTAATGTATGGGGCATTGATTTTATGGCCCCTTTCCTAGTTTATTTGGACACCAATACATTTTGCTGGTTGTCAATTATGTGTCTAAATGGGTAGATATAGACTGTCTAAAATCATTAAAGATAAGTCGTCAAATACAGAGTCCATACTTTATATGCAAGGCTAATCAAAGTCATTCATGGCCAAGATACAGAGCTCAAAGCCTACGTCCCAACACCACTGTAAATACCAAGACGCAAGGCTCAAAGCCCGCGTCTCAGCACCACTTCAATGCCAAAATGCAGAGCTTGAAACTCGCGTCTCAAATGTAAAGCTTGAGGCACGCGTCTAACATCACATCAATGAGAAAACACAGAGCTCGATACCTGCGTTTCACACCCACAGCAGTGCCCAAATGTGGAGCTCGAGGCCCGCGTCCAGCATCACCTTAAGGGCTAAACGCAGAGCTTAGGTTCACGTTTCAACTGCAAATAAGCCATGCATCACAGTTATAACTACCCCCATTACTGGATCAAGTACTGCCCATGTAATGAGGGAAGTTAACTCCCATTATGGAGGATTTTTAGGGGATAGTTTTACCCCTAAAACCCTTATAAATAGCTAGCGCTGCTATTAAAAAGGGTCAGAATTTTCAGCTGAGGAATATTGACTTTGCAAAGGGTCCAACTCTTCTACATAAACTTGCTGAGTTCAAGTTTCTTTTGCCCAACTCTCTTTGAGATTTCATTGGATAGGAGTTGTGTTACTCCATCAGTGATCCAAGGAGAAAGGTTCTGAAGAAGCTTGACGTTCACCCCGGTCAAAAAAATAAGATTTACTTTTCACTACTACGCAAAGAACCCAGCCATAAATAAAGAGGAGATTTGAGCTTGAGTGTCTCCTCTCTCTTGTAGTTGGAATTTGAGTTGTTGTAACTTTTTATTGATTCAAGAAAATTTTACAATATACTTTCAACTTTCCTCCCCGTAAAAGAGATGGCGACTCAGCTGGGGACTACTTTCTTCACTGACAAGCAAGTTGTGGCGCAAGGAGACATCAACTTCATAAGAAGGATGGTCGAGTCACTTGTCATAGAATTCGATCAGTCAAAGTACGAGGAGTTTCTTTCTTCTGACTCCGAGAGCCCCAGAGTGGCATGAAAATACCGCAGAGTCTCCTCAGAGATATGCTCTCAAGTCTTTTCAGATACTTCCCCAAAGATGGGTTGTACAAACAGCGCTATTTTTGGACACGTCGCCTACGTAGCCCGTGTCAACGTCTCCCACGAGATTCGCGAGGCCAACGTCATTGAAGGCCAATCTTGCCATGCCCCTCCTCTCAACATTCCTCAGCTCCAGGTTACCAGGGGTCCCCAACAGCCCGTGAAGCATAACCGGAATGCTGAACATTGACAAAGGCATCGCGCACGTCAACAACAGATGAAAGAAGTTAGAAAACCATCTGTCCAGTAGAAACAGGACGCAAAGCTCAAGCCCATCATATCTCTTCTAAACTGCATCAGATGCGCGAAGTCCACGTCTGGATACCAAAGCGCAAAGCTCATGAGGCTTGCATTTCTAAGGCTCTACCTCGCAGACGTGATATTCAGCATCGTGATGTCCGTGTCTCTTCTCAGAGACACGAGAGCTGCATCTCCACATCAGAACGCGAGACTCATGAAGTCCGCGTTTCTTAAGTGTCACCAGACAAACGCGACAATCAGCAACGCGAGGTCCGCCTCTCTTCTCAGCAGAGATATGAGACCCGCATCTCAAAGCCAAAACGCAAGAGCTATGTCTGTCCTACAAAATGTGAACTCCGTATTTCTGAACCTTGCGCCCCTGAGACTTGCATCTCGGAGTTGCGGCGAAAGGTTAACATTCGCTTTCTGATGGGTAAGGTCAGAAGGGAGCTGAAAAGTCCTCATCCTTAGAGACTCGGGCTAGTCTCTTTGATCCTTTTCGATGGACCTGAGGGACTACTTGATAAAGAAGAAGAGTCTTCATCAAATCACTTCACAATGTTGCTGTGAACGGCGGCTCATCACAGCGGTGCTCTGTGAATGCCACTGTAGCTCGCATGTAAGCAAACAGTCAGTGTTCAACCGGTTTATCATCTATGCCAGTCTCCCGCGCCAAAAGACGTCGCTCCCACACGAGGAGAACCTTCTCTAATGTGGAGTACACTAAATTACTACAAACATGGTCGGTCTAAGTACTACGCCAAGCAGGACTAAGGGGAAGCAGCCGATAGTCAGCTCCGATGAGTCAACACTGAGCCAAAAGGAGTGACTGGTATACCCTCACTAGGACTGGTGCAATAACCCCAGTGGACTACAGCGCCCTAGCTTAGGGCATGGCAGTAAGCGAGGCATACTCTGCCATCATAGAATCACAGGCCTCGAACTCTTCCGTAGAGAAAGAAGCCTTCGTATATATGGCAGGGACTCCTGAAGAAAAGGCCAGACCCTTTGAACAGCAAGCCCAGGTCCAGAGGGAGAAACTCGATATGATTCGCGCCCAACAAGAATCTATTGACACCTTTAAGCAGATGCTTTCGCAATTTCTTGAGGACAAAAGAAGAAGACAAAGGCCAAGACTCCTTCCAAGAAGTCCAAGGGCAGACAGAAAGAAGGGGAGAGCTCATCTTCTGCACATACTGAAGATGAAGAGCATTCCAACTCTGAGCCATCCAAGCCTCCATATGAAGAGGAGGTTAATTTAGAGAGCGGGAGCACCCATTCCAAAAGGATAAGAAAACTGGAGCAACGTCTTGAGGCCCTAGCCAATCGGAAAGGCCTTCAAGAACAGGAGTGGTTTGGTCGTACCTGACTGAGTGGGATCTTGTCCATACCCTCCTAAATTCAAAGTCTGACCCTACAGGCCTTCGACGGCAAAGGGTCATCGAACCAGCACATATACTACTTCAAGTCCCATACTGGGAATGTAGTATCAAATGATGTCATCCTGGCACGTTTGTTCATCGGCACCCTGAAAGGGATTGCTTTTGAATGGTTCATGAAGCTCCCAAAAGGCTCTATCAAGAACTGGGGTAATTTGGAGAAGCTTTTCTTCGCCTGTTTCTTTGAAGATGATTAGAAGATAACTATGCTAACTCTCCTGACGACGAGGTAACGGAAAGGAGAGTCGGTTAAAGTATTTGTGGAGAGATTTTAGAACATGGCACTCCGATGTCCCAACGGTATAACCCAGGCCACCTTGGTGGAAACATGCCGCCACAATTTGCAAACCTCACTCCTAACTCAGATAGAAGTGGCTGAAAAGCCGCACCTGAAAGCAGTTAGTCCAGCAAGGCAAGCAAGCGAAGGAGATCGTTGTTAAGGTTAAGGCAGAAGAAGGCAAGCCCAGACCTGACAAGTCGACAAGGAACGTGCCAGAAGTGTCTTTTTAAGCTAAAAGGAAGGACACACTAACAGCATAGATGAAGTCTCCCTCTAAACCCTAACCGGCTAGAGGTGGTAGTTCTTCAAACCAACCACGCGCCAACAAGCAATACTCCTTCAAGTATAAGTATGTTGATTCGTTATTCAAGTTACTCAACAAGAGCAACAGACTGAAGCTTCTTGAAGCCAGACGTCCTGAGGAGGTGGGCAACACCGACAATCCCAATTACTGCTTGTACCACAAGATGCTAGGCCACCCTACCAAGAGTTGCTACATCTTCAAAGATATCCTCCAAGCTTTGATTGATGCAGAGGTGCTCAAGCTTTGCCTGGAAAGAAGAAGGTGACAGCTAACATGATGTCATTTCTTCAATTCGGGGTACAGCCTTCAACGTCAGCCGGAGTAGTTACCAACCCAATAGGGAACTAAGGGTAATCAATGCAGATTCACAACACCAGCAGGAGAAAGGTCTAATACCTGTTCCTACTCCTCAAGAAGAGGTTATGTGGGTTCAATCCGACCTCGTGGAAGGCCAGCAGTGAATTACCATTACCAATAGGAGGTCCAGAGGCAAAGAAAACCTCGCCTTGCAATGTGCTGTGTGCTTCCCCCAGAGAAGCAGAAACTGATATCACCTCACTAACTGATTCTGAGGAGGAGACAATCATCCTTACTGTAGAACTAAATGCACCGCTCGTAGCAGAGACTCGTTTGGATCAGTCGAACTTGAAGAAGTACGACAAAATGGTGGCAGATCCGCCTAAACCCACCCAAGAGCCAACCAAGCAATCAATGAAGCAATATGTGGAGAAGCATAAAAAGCTTCGGTACGCCAAAACTCTCCCCAAAGACAAAGACGAGGGATCTTCGCATCTTACCGCTTTATATCCCGGCTAGGATTACCCTTTATAAGCTCCTGAGACTGTCCAAGTCAACAAGGGAGGCTCTTAGAGAAGCTTTAGCTGATGTTGAGGCCTTCATGGCCCAGATTCTGGCTAAACCAGAGGAGGAAGATGAAGAAAATTATCTCCATGCCTCTTAATATGTCCCTTGCATAACCTTCACTCCAGACAACATGCAGGTCAAGAGAAAACATGATAGGCTCCTCTACTATACAGGGTACGTTGGATCATCTGAGGTGAGCATCATTCAGGTTGATTCAGCATCCGCTTTGAGCATCATGCCCCGCCGGGTCATGCAGTACTTGGGAATCCCACTCATCGATTGAGCGTCACTCAAATTATCATTTATGGCTTCAATGCTAATGGACACGCCCGATGGGAAAGACCGAACTCAAATGCCAGACTGGATATCCGAGGTGACGTGCTATGTTATTGACACTGACACTTTGTATAACTTGCTAGTGGGACGACCTTGAATTCATCGCAATTCCATCGTCCCCTCTACTCTCTATCAAGTCATGAGTATGTTGATAGAGATAGAAAAGTTTGAACATTAATAGTCGAAAGGCATCTATTTAAGGGGGTAGAGAATTACTTTACAAACTTCCTTCTGTACTAGAATTCTCTGAAAGTAGACGAGAATCCCCAGCCAGAGGAACTGGACTCTGATAATGAAGCTGATGTCTAGTCAGAAGCAGAAGAAGAATGTCTTTGGGAGATAAATCCTCATGTAAGGAGCGTTAATAAGCTCGATGTCAATAACACCGCCAATGATGTAGGTGAGTGGTATATTAATGAAGAGTTTGATTTGGCTTGTTTTTCTGTGTTTGTTTCGATTATGTACCATCAGAAATCAGTACCTATGTAGATAATGACCCCTAATAGGCAATAGACACCCTGACATCATTGCATGCACCGGAGAGATCATCTCTCACGGTATATCAAAGCAGCAATGATGTGCAAGGAACCTTCTTCGAGGTCCCAGCAAGACGCAAAGGTCAAAAACTGATATTTTTGAAAGAGTCGAGTCCAAAGTGAAGACTCGAAAAGTGAGACTGAATCCCCTCAGTTCTCTCGTCATGAGCCAAATGTACTGAAGATGATCGAGAACATGGGTATGACCTGGTAAGTGGTCCTGGCTTGAACTTTGGCAAAGGAAGGTGAATATTGCTTCAAGCTTTTGTTCCAAATGGGAAAGCCCCTGACTATTATCATCGAACTCGCAGGGGGTTGGGCTATGTGTCAACTCCAATCCTGTCAGCCTCTGAGTTTGACGAGTCATTATATCATGATCACTCATCAGGCACGTCATCATGAGAATCAGATGTTAGTGTTGGCAATATCTTCAAAGACTTTTCGGTAATCATGGTTTCAACAAGCCATCGGAAAGATAGGGACAAAGAAATGATCCAGTCAGATACAGATCCTTGGATCAAACACCTAAATACTCTCTAGGATATTCTCTTTGAACAATGGTGAACCACCCACAGAGGATAAAGAAACTCTGATTAATCTGGGAGATGAGGCTAATCCTAAGGCCATATTTATAAGCGAAAGCTTATCACCTCCTGAGAAAGAAGATCTAATATGTCTCGTACGAGAGTATATAGATGTCTTCCCTTGGAACTATGAGGATATGCCTGGGCTTGATCCTTAGGTGGCTATGCATCGCCTCGACATCAATCCGGACGCAAAGCCCGTCAAGCAATAGCAACGACAATTTCGCCTGGAGATTATGAAAGCAATTCAATCGGAAGTCACGAAGCTTATAGACTCTTATTTCATTATGGAAGAACAACACCTTGACTGGGTAGCTAATATCGTCTTCATCATTAAGAAGAATGGGAAAATCTGGGTTTGCATTGATTTTCGTGATCTAAATGAAGCTTGTCCTAAAAATGAGTTTCCCCTTCCAATCACGGATGTTATGATCGACAAAACGTGTGGTTTGAATGAATGTCTTTCATAGATAGATTATCTAAATACAATCAAATTAAGATGTATCCTGACAATGAGAAGCATACATCCTTCAGGACACCGCTAGGAGTGTATTGCTATACTGTGATGCCCTTCGGATTGAAGAACGCGGGAGCGACATATCAGGGAGTAATTAATACAATCTTCTTCGAGCATATATGCAAAATAGTGGAATGCTATGTAGACGATATTGCAATGAAAAGCCGTGCCACAGGTGATCACATAATAGATCTGAAAACATTATTTGATATCATGCGGGCGCATCAATTGAAGATAAATCTCACCAAATCCTTCCTCGAGGTAGCCGGCGGTAAATTCTTTGGGTTTGTTGTGACATCCAAAGGAATCCACCTCGACCCAGAGAAAGTCCGCGCCATCTAGGGGATGCAACCTCCAAGGAATCTTAAAGAACTTAAAGGATTGCAAGGGCGACTAGCCTACATCCGGAGGTTTATCTCAAATCTCTCAGGGCGATGCCAATCCTTCACCAAATGGATGAAGAAAGGTGTCTCATTCATTTAGGATGATGCTTATAGATAAGCGTTCGAGGAAATTAAGCGGTACCTCATGCATCCACCTGTCCTTATAGCTCCAGTGTCAAAAAATCTTTCCTGATATATGCTCGAGTTATGGACTTCTCTAGGAGATTTACTAGCCTAGAATAATGATCAGGGGCACGAGCAAGCAATCAACTAGCTGAGTAGAACCATGATCCGAGCTGAATATCGATACAACCCAATTGAAAAATAATGTTTGGCGCTGGTGTTCGCTGTTCAGAAAATGCGACACTACCTGGTGGGCCAAACCATACATGTTATATTAAAAGTTAATCCTTTAAGGTTGATTATGATGAAGCCATCATCATTGAATGGTCGATTAGTAAAATGGGCCATATTGCTCTCCCAATACGAGATGCAATTCCTACCACAAAAACCTGTGAAGGGACAGGCAGTGGAAGACTTCTTAGCTGAATATCCAGATCTAAGAACGACCAAACTTTATGAAGATTTCCCGATGAGATCGACGAGGTTTGCATGAACCGAACGTCTTTCGAAGAACAGACATGGCAACTATTCTTCGACGGCACATCAAGAACTGGTCCTCGAGGAAATATCATAGCGGGAGTGGGGGTAGTACTTGTCTTCCCACAGAACTACGTACTCCCTCGTGCTTTCTTATTAACTGAGTCGTGTTCCAATAATGTAACGAATACAATGCTCTCCTGATTGGGATACAAATCGCCGATGAGATTGGCATTAAAAATCTTGAAGCATACGGTGATTCAAAGCTTATCGTCAATCAGGTTCGCAGGAAGTCTGACATGAAGACTTGTTTCCCTATTATAACACAACCATCCGCATGGCGGAGAAGTTCAGAAACTTCTACATCGATCATGTACCTCGCCAGCAAAATACGCATGCAGATGCACTGGTGTCCCTCGTCGCTTCCTTGGCTCTTCCAGCAGGAGCGACAGAGAAAGTACTTGTCTACAGCCATGACATGTACTGTCCAAGATTCGCCCTTGAAGATAACCAAACGCCGACAGAAAACCTTCAAGTCAAAGAAGTTTCAGAGACTTCAGCAGGTTCAAAGCTCAGAGATTGGCGATTCTCATACATCAACTATGTCTTGTATGTCATACTACCCAATGACCCAGAAAGGCGGCTGCCATTAGAAGAAAAGCCCATAGATTCTACACGAGTACAAGAACACTGTATCGCCGATCGCATGATGGAATCCTCCTCCGCTGCCTATCACATAAAGAGGCACAGGGAACACTCAAGGAGACTCATGACGGTATGTGCTGAGCTCACCAACCTAGTCCAAAGCTTGGTGAATGGCTCTGAAGGCTCAGATACTATTGGCCAAAGATGATCCCTGACACCATCGTTTACGCTAAACGATTCCACACTGTCAGGTCCATGGTGACCTCATTCATCAAGTACTAGGACATCTTTGTTCTTCTTGGACATTTCAGATGTGGGGAATGGACGTGGTTGGTCTTATCAACCCACCTTCATCTAAAGAATATCGGTTTATCTTAGTTATAACTGATTACTTTTCTAAATGGGCGAAGGCTATCTCTCTAAAGGAAGTAAAGAATCTGATGTGATCAAGTTTGTCAAACATCATGTGATCTACCGCTTTGGTGTGCCACGACAGATCGTCCATGATAATGGGACTCAACTCGTTAGCCAAGCATTCTAGAGATTCTGTAATAAGTTCAGAATCCAAAATATGTTTTCAACAGTATACTACCCAGCCGCTAACGGCCTTGCAGAAGCATTTAACAAAACCATTAGGAAGCTTCTCAAAAAGTTCGTCTCAAAAAGTTAATGCGACTGGCATGACAAATTAGGTGATTACCTGTGGGCTTATCGCACAACAGTGAGAACTCAGACGAAAGCTACACCATTCTCTTTGGTGTATGGGTGTGAAGTCGTGCTCCCATTAAAAATTCAGGTCCCATCTCTGCGCATTGCTTTGACAATGGAGATGACAGATGAGAAAAAACATCGACTGAGACTCCATGAGCTGGAAGCTTTGGACGATAAATACCTGCAAGCTCAACAGCAAATCGAGCTTTATCAATCTCGAATTTCTAGAGCCTTCAACAAAAAGTCAAGGAGCGGACTTTCAAGAAAGGGGACCTCGTCTTGGCTGTCAGGAGGGACATGATGATGCACATAAGACGAAAGGAAAATTCCAACCCAAATGGGAAGACCATTTGTGATAGAATCAGTCTACTCAAATGGAACATATCGCTTGATAAATTCAGAAGGCGATATACTTTTGATACCGATTAATAGTAAATTCTTTAAAAAAATACTACCCTTGATCATGTTAACATTAAACATCTGATCATTGGGTCAAGTATGTGTGACGCTTGTATTGAATGCATTCTCCTACGACAGAATTCTCGATTGATGACTGTCAACATGAGCATAATAGTCCTCATTGATTAACAGTTGTCCAGATATGTTATGTTCAACACGAGCATAATAGTCTGCATTGGTCAACAGCTATTCGGCGACAGGGGGACTAGTGTCGACGACCCAACATCATTTGAGTTCTAATAGGCATGTAAGAAACTGGTTAAGAAAAATGGTCAGGTGAATAGTGGTTGCACAAAATAGAGTACAGAGAATATAAAAAGTGTATGTGATTGGTTTTAACTCTGAATCTTTTACAATTTAACCGTTGTAGTAAGAGCTAAACGGATCGAACCTCAGGGAGAGATGCGATGGAAGCTTTTCGGTAATATTATCTTCTTATTATCTTCTCTATTTAAAGAACGTGGAAATGAGGGAATGGATTGTATGTGAAAAAGAATTAAATTAAAGAAAGGTTCACAGCTTACTAATAATCAACCACCATACATGCTAATGCTAGATAGATAATTACTTCACTTTAAATCCAAAACATGATATTCTATCACAAAATCAAGCAAGATACATGGGATAGAAACTAGGTTATGATTTGAAATAACACCATCCAAGTTTTAACGTTACAATATCAAAGTTGTCAATCAAGTATAAAGTAAGAAAAAATCATTAGAAATTATTTACCAAATCTTAGCCCTATTTGAAATAACACTAATCAACGTTTAACATTAAAATATCAAGATTTTCATTAAGTATAGATTAAGAAAAATAGTTAAGAAGTATTTGCAAAATTTGACCTAATTGCTTATCCTAATGAGTCTTCGAGAATAAAAATTAGAGTAGGTATGTATATGATCTAATCTTATTACCTACTAGACATTAGATGTGATGGTGGTGACGTCTTAACAAGCCATGAGAAAAATCTAGCTACTCATAGTAAAAGAAAGCAAGAAATAATAAAAAAACAAGAAAAAGTAAAAAATAAATAAATAATAAAAGAGATATGAAAAGAATGAAAGCACCTTGTATTGATCTGTCACCTCGAATTACAATGGATTCTCATTCTCACAAATTTTGAATTAGAAGTAGAAGTAGAATCTAAAAATTGTAAAAGAAATTTGGAGAAAAGACTAAAAGAAAAATCTTAAGTTATGATCTCTGATGCGGAGATGTTTTACAATGAGATATTTTAGCTCTTTAAATAGGCCTCAAATCTAATCACAATAGGATATAAATTAGAAGGTTCTTAACTCAATAAAGAATTTAGTCCTGCAGCAAGTCGGCATGTTGTTTGCTGAATATGACTTACCAGATTGCTGACTTAGACAGAGTGGTAAACATAATAATTGTAGTCATTCAAGTATTCTTTCTGTTGCATCTAAATCATCAGATTTGAATATCTGTAGCAAAAGTTATGATCCGAATACTAAAAGGTGTGCAGTCAGAATCAGAGTCTGAATTGATTTTGAACTCCATTTAATTTGAATTATCCTCCTTTTTCCTTTAGGATTAGCTTTATCCCCTTCATCTTCTACGACTTTATCTTCTGAATTTGAACTTGAATTTAGGAGATGAAGATTAATCCTTTCCTCCTTTGGATTCAATTTAAAATCTAACTTTAGATAGGATTAGAGATAAAATGAAGCTTTTTGTATCTTTATGCTCTCATTTAAGTAACTACATACCATAATCAAAAAAAAGGTTAATAGCATTGCTATTAACTAATAAGGAATGATCAAGGATATATGTGTAAAAGTGATGATAAAATGTCAATTTTGGAGTACAATCACACCCCCACACTTATCTTTTGATCGTCCTCGAGCAAAATCAAATGTTTGAAACTAATTTACTCTAACCCAACTCACTTTCGTAGGAATCACGACTGCACTTAACACGTGCAACAAGCCGTTAAACCTCTAGGTTACCCTAGAGGACGAGTGTTATCTCGTAAGGGTTTTCAGTGAATTACACCCACAAAATTCATAAAGAAAGAAAAATAAAATGTTAGTATTTTCGAAATATCACTTTAAAAGGAAGAAAATATTTGAAGTATCTTTGAGAATATCAAGTAATCTATAAGTCTTAGGATTACCAAATTATTTATTCCTATACTTAGTCTCGATGCAATATTTATCATCAATTAGGTTAGAATTAAAACTGAATTTCTCATTTAGTCTTTTATTTTACCCCAAGTCATATGGACCTTTGTGAACGCGAATTTTTTACTTGGGATTCTTAAACTTCAACTCTTATGATATTAATATATATAATTTTTTTTTTGCAGAAGTTCGAAGTATTACCACTTCATTGCCCTTTAAGCCCTTCTTTTGTTTTCTTTTTTTCTTTTTTTAAAATATGTATAAATCATCTAATTTTCTTTTGTGTAAGTAATAAGGCTTCTTGAGGCCCTAATATCTAACTAATGATTATTAGATGTGTTAATACATATAATATTTTTATATATTTTTTTTCAAACTTATCTAATTACCTTTCGCGTAAGTACCAAGGCTTTCTTAGGCCAAAGTACCTAGCTAATCAATAATTAGATTTGTTTATTTTATATATATATTTTTTCTAAGATACAAGAGTCTTTGTCTTGAATCCCAAATGTGTAAATGTTTAAAGCATGCATATTTCATCAAGGTAAAATTATAAAGACTAAATTACTTTTTCAATTTTTCTCCTAAACCTAAAAATCAAACAAATAATATTTATTTTGACCAAGTGTTAAGAAATCCTAATTATGATTTTGCTATTCCTTAAAATTAACTTAATTACTTACAAAAATAAATTAAAATATTATTTTCTTTTTCAAAAAGTTTTTTTAAAAAAAATTGTTAGCATCTACCTATGTTAGTATGTTAGTAAACCCTCCCCCACACTTATCTCATGCATTATCCTCAATGTATGAATGAATGTATGTATGCATGAAAAAGAAGAAAGGGAAGGCAAAATATGACCTCAAGGTGGTGGTTCCGGTGGTGGCCGGATTGGGCCAAGCATTGCTACCCAATCTAAATATTGTGGATCATCAAGGAACCCACCTTTTATGACCTCTGTTTTATACACATAGTTATTATCCCCCAAATGAATAGGATCATGCACGACCCTAACATTGAAACTATCTTGATTGTATGACCAATCTTGAAATACCATCTCAGGGTCATCATTGTTTATTGACTGAGTTTTCCTGCACACAAAATGTAGTATTTTAGTTTTAAGAATAGGATGTGCAAGTTCTCAATGCGAATCCGCTGTAGCAAGGCTATGCGGGTCGTGATCCTCAGGGAGGGACTGCGATGGAAGCGTTAAGCAAGATATCTCCTTTTTTAGTTATTAAAAGAAAATAAGAAAATATTAGTTAGAAGGAATGCGGTATTTACAATGGGTCGGAAAGAGATAGACTTTGGAGAAGAGATGTGATTTATTCTACAAAAATAAAAGAAAGGAAAAGAAAAGAGAGAAATACTTACTTTATTTTGGTGGAGGAAAAACGTGAAAACCTTACATGTTCTACCTTGCTTAGGAGACGATCAACGCATAGATCATAAACTTGAGCCCGGTCCTTGTGCACATTATATCGTCAAGCATATCAAGAACGAAGTGATGCGAAGCTTGAAAGTGGAGAACGTTTTCATGAACTATCGTTGGCTCTCACGTAGTTTAGTTATACTTGCTTGGAGTTCACTTGCATGTTCTTCAGCAACCACAGAGATGAAAGAGAAAAAAGAATAGAAAACAAAAATAAAAGCAAAACATAAGAATAATAAACAAAATAAAGAATACCTTTATTGATCAGTACAATGGCAGAGACGAGGAAGGTACATCGGTGTCACGCTCAATATAAGCCTCTCTCTCTCTTGAAAATAAAAAGAAAAGAAAATCTAACCTAGAAGAAGAAAAACCTAAACCCTAGCTTTTGGCCCTTGTCTTGCCTCTGGACGACTCTGTACGTTGCACTGCAGGGGGTATTTATAGGTGCAGAAGGCTGAAGAGTCCTGGATAAACCTGCCCACAAAAACTGGAAACTGATCTCATCTAAATTGCCGCAAAATCCTGGTTTTTGTCGCAATTTTGCGGCAAAACTGGCTCTTCTGGCCACGCGCTTTGGCGCGTGGCTTCTTCTGGTCCATCCATTTGGGCGCCTGCTTCTGGAAGCTGCATCCTGGCTCTTTATTCTGGATTTTTCGAGATAACTTAGTAATCAAGTTACCTTGATCTTAAATATCCCAAATCTTTTTTCACGACTTTCCTTCTTATCTTTGGCTCTTATGCTCATCCTGCAAGAGTTTAGGGTTGGGTAGAATTCTATCCTTCCCTCATCTTTAATAATTGCAACTTTAGCCCTTGCATAATTTGCACTTTGACAATTGATATTGCACTTTTACACCTGGGCTTCAAATATGGGCTTTTGGGCTTCATTAAGCTTTATTTATTATTAAAATAATAATTCGAGGCCTGCACACAATAAATTTCAAATTATTAATAAATGTGCAGAATTAAATGAATAAATATGAAAATGTGATGGTAAATGTTATGATAAAAATGCACTTTTTACTACCAATCACACCCCCACACTTATCTTTTTGCTCGTCCTCGAGTAAAAACAAAGAAAAAGAAAAAGTTAATCTAACCTAACTCACTTTCGTAGGAATCACGGTTGCACTTAGCACGTGCAACAAGCCGTTAAACCTCTAGGTTACCCTAGAGGACGAGTGTTGTCTCGTGAGGGTTTTCAGCGAATTACACCCACAAAATCCATAAAAAGAAAAATATTTGAATTATTATTGAAGAGACTAAGTAGTCTATAAGTTTTAGGATCCTCATTTTTATTCATTCTTAGACTTAGTCTTTATAAAGTAAATTGTTATCCATTTTAGGTAAGGGTCAAAATTGAACTTCTAATATCTTTTTCGTTACCAAAAATCATATGCATCCTTGTAACTTGGCTAGGAATTCCTTAACTTGGACTCTCATGCCTTTTTAATTTTTTTCTCTTCCTCTTTTTTTTTAATATGTATAACTCATCTAATTTCTTTCGTGTAAGCATCAAGGTTTCTTGAGGCCCTCATACCTAACTAATTGACTCTTAGATGTGTTAATACATATCTCATATTCTTAGTTTTATTAGGCTTTCTAATCCACCCATGTAGTGAATTAAAGTCGATGACTCCCAAACCGGTTGGCTTTAGGGCACCAGGTGAGAAAACACCCCGCGGACTCAAATTCGAGTGAACTAGGCCCCAAAACTAAGGACTTTATTTTATTTACTCACCTTTAGGCATGTGTAACGCCCCGATCCCGGCGATACGGGGACGTTACTGCAACGTATATACGCAAGTCAGAAGTACCTTCACGTATATACGCTAAGCATCAGTACAGGCAAGAATCAGAGTACGGAAGCAAGTGGTGCATTATACATTCCAACACATATATACAATTACAAAGTTATCACCAGAGGTGATCCAATGTTTCATGAGTATTACATCACTGATATGCGCAATTGCGAGATTACAAAGAGATGTACAAGTATGAACAGTAAAAAGGCACTCACGAGTTTACAAAAGGAAAACTCGAGAGGCACACAGGGGGCCTGGAAGGATGGAGTTCCGGACGGTGTGCTGGAGGTCCACGCTTCCGCTGCGCCACTCTGATCATCAACTGGAAGAATCCATAAGCTCCAAGCTCCATGACCTGGACATGAGAATCCAGGGGAGTCAGATGAAACTCCCCAGGCGAGTGGTGATACAAAAGCCAAGTGGCGAGCAGGGGGTAAGCACATGTATAGTGATAAAACCGAATAAAGTCAAAGGCGGGCAAATCTGCTTGTATGGTTTCAGATCACGACTCCATAAGACCAGTACGTCGAAGGAATAATCCAAACAAGGAAACCCTCATCTATATACCTTTATCTTATGTCACCATAATCCAAGCACATACAACCCGACTGCTCTCAGGGCATGATAAGATAACGAACAGGAGGCAGGCGAATACCAGGAATAAAGCAGTTAATACAACAATAATCATGAAACCGGAAATCCGATGTAAAAACCAGTACAAGCAAGCATAGCAAGGTGTACCACAGATCCAAGGCTGGCGTCTTTTATTATTATTATTATATAGCTCACTTTACCCTGATATCTAGCTATGTGGACTAGCGTCCCAGCACACATAGATCCATATCCCAGTAAAGCAAGGTTGTTATTGGAAACCAGCGGGGGTATCAACGAACTATGTTTACAGTGGGTCCCGTGCATGCCCGGGACCACGGTCCAGGATTGTTCCGTTGCATGGAAACGGAAGCCAGCCGCAAGGCTAAACAGGAGGGACTTATGTATGCCCTTATCATGATGGTACCAGGAATAAGGGAGCCAGCTCTCCCCTCGGTCCCCTGGAGGCCCACAGGTCAGACCGGAACATGAGTTGCACAACATTCCTAAAAGCCACTGTAAACACGAACACATATTGATATCCGCATGTTTCCCCCGACCCAATGCAAGTGGTTCCTTTTATGAATTATTAGATTAATTATCCATTTACGGGAATAACAAGAGCAGGACATGATCAGGAATTCAGGAGTTCAGGTCACTGTATATAATACAGGATAACAGGTCACTGATCATGATACAGGATATCAGGTCACTGTACATAGTACAGGATAACAAGACAGGGTTCCCGTAAATGTGATAATCACAGGTCAAGTATATCATGCTGGGTGTCAAGTGATAGCATGACAAGAGATTGATGTTAGACAGGCAACCAAACATGCCAAGGGATTAATATTAGCCTGATGGTAAGTCATGTCAGGTAGGAACAGGTCTGGTGTCAGATGATTACACGTCAACCGTCAGGTGATATACATGTGTTAAAAGATAGCATGTAATGACAAGTAGTATAAACAGGAGACAGGCATTAGCACGAAGTAAAACGGTAGCTGAGCACAACCAAGCGGAGCTGAGCGATCTGGAAGTACAGACAGCAAACAGGATTTATCCCTGGAGCGTCTGGCAAGGTTACCGGGACAACTCGGCTTAAAGTGCGAGTAGAAAATCCGGCAGCATCCCGCCTAGACGAATCTAGTGACAAAGCGCTGAACGCTGATCATGATGACCAGGCGGGGCCGAAGACCTGACAGTCCCAGTCACTGATAGTGAGGAACCGTAGGCTGAAGACCGAGAGACCTGCCGTGTTAGTACTACATGTTATAAAGTAGCAAATACATCGCAGGCATGGTATAAGTGCAGGAATGAAACTACCCTAGTACAAGCATTCGTCACAGAGCAATACATGTCCAGAAACTGGCACTTGGCCATACACAAATACAGGGACTCAGCCCAATACCAAATACATGGATACATGAAGGGAAACACATATCGACCCGACGAAGCGGGGAAACCCAAAAGGAGGCGAGAGCGAGAGCACTCGCCTAAATCACCGGAAAGCCGATAAGTCTGGAATCCATGGAACTTGCGCACGCGCCAATAATATAATATAATATAAATATTGGGGAGAGGAGGTACAGGGAGACGCGGGCTTGGGAAGTGAGACGCGAGGGTATGCTCCGCGTCGTGCCAAAAGCAGAAACGCGCGGAGCGCGTCAAGGGATTGCCCAGACGCGGGGTTGAGATCCGCGTTGGGAAACAAGCAGAGTGGAGGAATGGTGCTTCCTTTGTTGTGCCCGACGAAGGGATGTTTGGCCCCAAACAAAAAGGAGGGAACCGGCCCTAGGCCTTGCCAACGGGGAATAACGCGGCTCCAAACAAAAAGGAGGAGCCGGTCCTGAGTCGCGCCATCGGAGAAGAACACGGACGCGGAATCACAGACGCGGGAGTGAGAGACGCGCGGGAGAGAGAGAGAGACGCGCGGGAGAGAGGGAGAGACGCGCGGGAGAGAGACGCGCGGAAGAGATCCAAGTGAGAGAGAGAGAGTGGGGCCCAGTTGGAAGAAAAAGGAAGGGGGCTGTTGCCCCCCTCTGGTCCCGCACAGGACGCCCCCCCCTTGGGGCGCCCGACCTGGCCGCCGGCCAGGCGGCGGCGCCGGCCGGCGCCGGCCGCCAGCAGAGAAGGAGGGGGCGTTTGCCCCCTCCAACAGCCCCCCAGGAGGGGCTGTGCACCCCTCCTGCAGGGAGAAGAAAGGGGGGCTGCTGCCCCCCTTCAACAGAGAGAGAGAGGGATTGGCCCCCCTCTCTGGCCAAGCACAGGGGCCCGGGTGGGCCCCTGGCTGCTCGCGGCCGCCGGCAGGGCGCCGGCGGCGCCCCAGCCCGGGGTGGCTCCGGCCACCCCAAAGAGGAAGAGGTAAAGGGGGGTTTTGGGATTTGGGTTTCTTTTGGTGGTGGTGGTGGTTGACTTGAAGAAGAAGATGAAGAGGGAGAAGGTGGTGGTTGATTGTGTTGAAGGTAGGAGGAGATGGAGATGGCCGGAGATGGGGGATCTCTCGCCGGAGATCGCCGGAGGTGGCTGGCCAGAAGAGGGGAGGGGCTGGCTTTCTCTCTTGGAGAGAAAGAAGAAGAAGAAAAGAATGAGGAGAAAAAGAAAGAAAGGAAAGGAAATAGAAAAAGAAAAGGGAGTAATGATGTGGATGTGATGGGGGTGTGATGGTGATGGGACGCGGCCCACGTGGGAGGAGTGGGCTGCTGGGTTGAGGTCGGCGCTGGATTTGGCGGGAAAAGAAAAGAAAGGAAAAGAAGGAAGGTAAGGCAAGGATTGAATAAAATAATAATATAATAATATGGGCGCGAAATCGACTGTTCCAGAATCCTTCCGAAAAATTCTCAAAATAGCAAATATTATTTTAAGATGTTTGGTGAAATCGGAATCTAAAAATATAATGTAGTTTTTAAATTAAAAATCCTGGAATCTCCCGGCGATACCGGTCGATGCCGACACCAGTGGAATTTCCATAAATTCATAAAAATCCCCAGAAAAGGATTTTGGTAGGAAATATTATTCTAAGAAGAAATGTCTAAAGGCTCTTCGAGAAATTCCAAACAGTTTGTAAGATAAAAATTCGGGAATCGATCAGCGGCACTGGTCGACACCGGTTTTGAAGTAATTCATTTTAATCCAGGAAAAATCCCGAAAATCATAGAATATATATAATATTGAAAAATGATATTTAAAACTAAAATCGGTCAACTCTAATTATCAGAATATCGAAATCGAGTAATACTCTAGGATCGGGCCCTCGGTTCAGACTAGGGCTGACTCTGAGTCCACGAATCCAAATTCAAGACAAAACGTTCATATGAATAATCCATAATACAAGAAGTAAATCGAAAAATACGATCGAAAAATCTGAATACGCAACTAAGTACGTATTCCGGGAGCGGGGTGTTACATTCCATCCACCTTACAAAAAATTGCGTCCTCGCAATTTCGATAAGGGGTGAAATGAACACAAAAAGGTAGGAATGAGGATTATGCCAATCAAGATATGAATAACTATGAGTTGTTCCCCCCAGATTGACTGAACAACTAACTCAGGACTAAAGCATCTCTGCACTTCTGCCGTATATATACATCCTCTGACGGTGCCATAATAATACTGATCTGATGTCTGCTTATAAAAGAACACTGCCAGAACTTCAAAGGACTAACCCATTCTGAACAATATAAAGTGGGCTGACTTGGTAAGATAATCAATAATACTTCGATCAGACTGTGAGCTAAAGCTAATGAAATCCATAGTGCTGAAGTCCATAATATAATATAAAACCCTGCATAGTAAGATGTTATCCTTTTGCAGTAGAATCACTGACGGGCTGCATACTGGGCTTTGTTAACTCTGAAAGACGTAGCCAAGAATATAAAATAACTGTGAAGAATTTGGAATACTGACTTATGAATGATAAACCGACTGCAGATGAAACAGGAGGAAGATATCTGAGCCCTGCAAGATTTGTAGAATGGACCATTGACAAGGCCATGGCGATGGCTCAGATATAGTGATGGAACTCTGTTCAGCAGATCCATAAAAGTACGCTAGAAGAAATCCGAGGAATGGCTAGAGTGCCAAGCACTGAAGGGACTAGCCACGGATGAAACCAAGCCTGGATGAGGTTATCGCGTAACACAGCTCAGGTGTTAAACATTAGGGTGCGGCGAGGCTAACGCTCTGCGAGACTCGCATATAGCGAAGTTCACGCGACGAAGCCAGCGCGTAACACAACGCTAAATGCTAAGCACCAGGGTGCAGCGAAACTCACACCCGGTTAGGTTCACGAATGACTAGAACACGACCCTCGCTTGGCGAGGCTAGCGGAGCCTTTGGTCCACCAAATCAATAAAAGCTGCCTGGAGTTATTGGCTCTGAGAACATGATCAAGGAATCACTAGAATAGAAACTAGTCTCGAATTCTGACTTCTAAATAGTAACCTGACTGCAGATTAGCTCTGAGAATACCCGAATCCCATGAACATAGTCCAAGAAATCATGATCGCTATTAGAGAAATAAAAATAGAAAATACCATAACTCTGTCTGCCAGAAGTCCTGATTCTGAATTACTGTTATATACTGACACTTTTCATGAAATGATGCAATCTATCTGACTATATAAGTGACGACTATTCTGCTTGATGCACTAGCCTCCCATGATGTATCCATAAATATAAGAATATAATGCAAGACCGAAGACCTGCCCAATATAAGATAGTGTGATATACCAGAGTCAAGGAATGCCAGAACATAATGAGAACGAACCATATCTGCCCTGCTGTCACCTCACTAGTCAACACATATCTTAAGTTGGCATAAAGATTATAAAGATTATAAAAACCAAAATAGCAAAATAGAAGAGATAGGAATCACGAAATAGGGAGAAAAATAGGACGGACTAGAATTGATGGTGATAGGGCAATGAGGAGGATATGATATAGAGAATTTACCAACTCCCGGACATATTAAAATGGGAATAATAATTACGGTCAGTACTTCAAGGATTCCTCCTTCCGATATCGAACACCCTATCTGTTCTTATTCCATCATCTTGAGCATCCTGACTTTCCCTTCAGCCGGATCATATGTTTGCTTCCCTTCACCATGTGCCCTAGTTCTTGGTCCCCTTTGTATATGACTCCATGCTGGATGCTGGGGATGAAGTGAGGTTATTCTGACAGTAGGTCTTGGATTCCCTCACCACGGTGATACTGGAAGAATTGATCTGATTGGTGTGATGTTCTCTGTCTCCTTGAACAGTCAGTCATATTTCAACTAATCTCTGAACCGGTGTATGACATGATTCATGACCTCTCCGGTGGTTGTGTTATAAGTGCTCGGCTTCAGATGATACTCCCATGTCATGTGTTGAGGACAAGGTTGGAGGGATGGCTTAGCTAGTAGGGCGTCCAGAGGCCTGTCTGAGCCTTTACTTCCATCAATTAAGAGGGTGTCTTCACCAACTTCATCTGCAACTCATCTTAATCTTTCTCCTCTGGGTCCATTCCACTTCCCGGATGATGACTGAAGAACTTGTGAATACTCCTTGGGCTGCTTGGGGATAAGAAACATCTTGCTCTTCATCTTCATTTTTCATTTAAGATATTGCTTGCTCGGTTCCCCTTGTCGGCCACCATGTAAGACACCGACCGACTATGCTTTAGGAATTTTGCAGTGTACTTATTTACTGTTCAATCTCCTTACTGCAATTTGATAAATCACCCTTTCATTTCTGAGCCATTTCAGAAAAGAATCTTCTTATAAAAATCCTTCGAGAATTAGTCCCAAGTGATGGGCTTTTCCAGTCTTACTGCTTCCGCCAACTACTACATCCAGGCTACATCTTCTAACTGAATCTTGATCGTTTTCACCTAGTTCTCATCAGGGACCCAAGTTGACTTAGAAGATCCATCAGGTTTACTGACCACTGCTATGCATCCAGGGTTCTCCATGCTTGAAAAGATTGCCGGCTGTAATTTCCTGAAATCCAACATGTCGCCTGGCTTCTGTCCCCGGAGTGCAACCAATGATCCTTGGTGCGGGACCTTCGCCTGTACTTGATCGTGTTTCATCATATCTTGCAGAAATAGTCTCAAATCAAGATTTCCTCCATTAGGGTTATCCTAGGAAGAACCAGAACCGTTATGATTTCCCCATCTTTTCATGTCCGAGTTGGTCCAAGAATAACAAGAAACTGAAGTATGAAAGGATGGGAGAACTTCAGAATTTCAAGGATAAGATTATCAAGAGAGTATGGATAACTTTGTACTTGTAGTTGGATTGTATAACCAAGACTCATGCATTCCAGTTGCAAATTTCTTTACCATTAATTTGCCGTCTGGACGTACTGAGGAGGTGAGAGCCTAGGCTCTGATACCAACCTGTAACGCCCCGATCCCGGCGATACGGGGACGTTACTGCAACGTATATACGCAAGTCAGAAGTACCTTCACGTATATACGCTAAGCATCAGTACAGGCAAGAATCAGAGTACGGAAGCAAGTGGTGCATTATACATTCCAACACATATATACAATTACAAAGTTATCACCAGAGGTGATCCAATGTTTCATGAGTATTACATCACTGATATGCGCAATTGCGAGATTACAAAGAGATGTACAAGTATGAACAGTAAAAAGGCACTCACGAGTTTACAAAAGGAAAACTCGAGAGGCACACAGGGGGCCTGGAAGGATGGAGTTCCGGACGGTGTGCTGGAGGTCCACGCTTCCGCTGCGCCACTCTGATCATCAACTGGAAGAATCCATAAGCTCCAAGCTCCATGACCTGGACATGAGAATCCAGGGGAGTCAGATGAAACTCCCCAGGCGAGTGGTGATACAAAAGCCAAGTGGCGAGCAGGGGGTAAGCACATGTATAGTGATAAAACCGAATAAAGTCAAAGGCGGGCAAATCTGCTTGTATGGTTTCAGATCACGACTCCATAAGACCAGTACGTCGAAGGAATAATCCAAACAAGGAAACCCTCATCTATATACCTTTATCTTATGTCACCATAATCCAAGCACATACAACCCGACTGCTCTCAGGGCATGATAAGATAACGAACAGGAGGCAGGCGAATACCAGGAATAAAGCAGTTAATACAACAATAATCATGAAACCGGAAATCCGATGTAAAAACCAGTACAAGCAAGCATAGCAAGGTGTACCACAGATCCAAGGCTGGCGTCTTTTATTATTATTATTATATAGCTCACTTTACCCTGATATCTAGCTATGTGGACTAGCGTCCCAGCACACATAGATCCATATCCCAGTAAAGCAAGGTTGTTATTGGAAACCAGCGGGGGTATCAACGAACTATGTTTACAGTGGGTCCCGTGCATGCCCGGGACCACGGTCCAGGATTGTTCCGTTGCATGGAAACGGAAGCCAGCCGCAAGGCTAAACAGGAGGGACTTATGTATGCCCTTATCATGATGGTACCAGGAATAAGGGAGCCAGCTCTCCCCTCGGTCCCCTGGAGGCCCACAGGTCAGACCGGAACATGAGTTGCACAACATTCCTAAAAGCCACTGTAAACACGAACACATATTGATATCCGCATGTTTCCCCCGACCCAATGCAAGTGGTTCCTTTTATGAATTATTAGATTAATTATCCATTTACGGGAATAACAAGAGCAGGACATGATCAGGAATTCAGGAGTTCAGGTCACTGTATATAATACAGGATAACAGGTCACTGATCATGATACAGGATATCAGGTCACTGTACATAGTACAGGATAACAAGACAGGGTTCCCGTAAATGTGATAATCACAGGTCAAGTATATCATGCTGGGTGTCAAGTGATAGCATGACAAGAGATTGATGTTAGACAGGCAACCAAACATGCCAAGGGATTAATATTAGCCTGATGGTAAGTCATGTCAGGTAGGAACAGGTCTGGTGTCAGATGATTACACGTCAACCGTCAGGTGATATACATGTGTTAAAAGATAGCATGTAATGACAAGTAGTATAAACAGGAGACAGGCATTAGCACGAAGTAAAACGGTAGCTGAGCACAACCAAGCGGAGCTGAGCGATCTGGAAGTACAGACAGCAAACAGGATTTATCCCTGGAGCGTCTGGCAAGGTTACCGGGACAACTCGGCTTAAAGTGCGAGTAGAAAATCCGGCAGCATCCCGCCTAGACGAATCTAGTGACAAAGCGCTGAACGCTGATCATGATGACCAGGCGGGGCCGAAGACCTGACAGTCCCAGTCACTGATAGTGAGGAACCGTAGGCTGAAGACCGAGAGACCTGCCGTGTTAGTACTACATGTTATAAAGTAGCAAATACATCGCAGGCATGGTATAAGTGCAGGAATGAAAACTACCCTAGTACAAGCATTCGTCACAGAGCAATACATGTCCAGAAACTGGCACTTGGCCATACACAAATACAGGGACTCAGCCCAATACCAAATACATGGATACATGAAGGGAAACACATATCGACCCGACGAAGCGGGGAAACCCAAAAGGAGGCGAGAGCGAGAGCACTCGCCTAAATCACCGGAAAGCCGATAAGTCTGGAATCCATGGAACTTGCGCACGCGCCAATAATATAATATAATATAAATATTGGGGAGAGGAGGTACAGGGAGACGCGGGCTTGGGAAGTGAGACGCGAGGGTATGCTCCGCGTCGTGCCAAAAGCAGAAACGCGCGGAGCGCGTCAAGGGATTGCCCAGACGCGGGGTTGAGATCCGCGTTGGGAAACAAGCAGAGTGGAGGAATGGTGCTTCCTTTGTTGTGCCCGACGAAGGGATGTTTGGCCCCAAACAAAAAGGAGGGAACCGGCCCTAGGCCTTGCCAACGGGGAATAACGCGGCTCCAAACAAAAAGGAGGAGCCGGTCCTGAGTCGCGCCATCGGAGAAGAACACGGACGCGGGAATCACAGACGCGGGAGTGAGAGACGCGCGGGAGAGAGAGAGAGACGCGCGGGAGAGAGGGAGAGACGCGCGGGAGAGAGACGCGCGGAAGAGATCCAAGTGAGAGAGAGAGAGTGGGGCCCAGTTGGAAGAAAAAGGAAGGGGGGCTGTTGCCCCCCTCTGGTCCCGCACAGGACGCCCCCCCCCTTGGGGCGCCCGACCTGGCCGCCGGCCAGGCGGCGGCGCCGGCCGGCGCCGGCCGCCAGCAGAGAAGGAGGGGGCGTTTGCCCCCTCCAACAGCCCCCCAGGAGGGGCTGTGCACCCCTCCTGCAGGGAGAAGAAAGGGGGGCTGCTGCCCCCCTTCAACAGAGAGAGAGAGGGATTGGCCCCCCTCTCTGGCCAAGCACAGGGGCCCGGGTGGGCCCCTGGCTGCTCGCGGCCGCCGGCAGGGCGCCGGCGGCGCCCCAGCCCGGGGTGGCTCCGGCCACCCCAAAGAGGAAGAGGTAAAGGGGGGTTTTGGGATTTGGGTTTCTTTTGGTGGTGGTGGTGGTTGACTTGAAGAAGAAGATGAAGAGGGAGAAGGTGGTGGTTGATTGTGTTGAAGGTAGGAGGAGATGGAGATGGCCGGAGATGGGGGATCTCTCGCCGGAGATCGCCGGAGGTGGCTGGCCAGAAGAGGGAGGGGCTGGCTTTCTCTCTTGGAGAGAAAGAAGAAGAAGAAAAGAATGAGGAGAAAAAGAAAGAAAGGAAAGGAAATAGAAAAAGAAAAGGGAGTAATGATGTGGATGTGATGGGGGTGTGATGGTGATGGGACGCGGCCCACGTGGGAGGAGTGGGCTGCTGGGTTGAGGTCGGCGCTGGATTTGGCGGGAAAAGAAAAGAAAGGAAAAGAAGGAAGGTAAGGCAAGGATTGAATAAATAATAATATAATAATATGGGCGCGAAATCGACTGTTCCAGAATCCTTCCGAAAAATTCTCAAAAATAGCAAATATTATTTTAAGATGTTTGGTGAAATCGGAATCTAAAAATATAATGTAGTTTTTAAATTAAAAATCCTGGAATCTCCCGGCGATACCGGTCGATGCCGACACCAGTGGAATTTCCATAAATTCATAAAAATCCCCAGAAAAGGATTTTGGTAGGAAATATTATTCTAAGAAGAAATGTCTAAAGGCTCTTCGAGAAATTCCAAACAGTTTGTAAGATAAAAATTCGGGAATCGATCAGCGGCACTGGTCGACACCGGTTTTGAAGTAATTCATTTTAATCCAGGAAAAATCCCGAAAATCATAGAATATATATAATATTGAAAAATGATATTTAAAACTAAAATCGGTCAACTCTAATTATCAGAATATCGAAATCGAGTAATACTCTAGGATCGGGCCCTCGGTTCAGACTAGGGCTGACTCTGAGTCCACGAATCCAAATTCAAGACAAAACGTTCATATGAATAATCCATAATACAAGAAGTAAATCGAAAAATACGATCGAAAAATCTGAATACGCAACTAAGTACGTATTCCGGGAGCGGGGTGTTACAGCATGAATACTTATGTTTCTTGAGGCACATGTATCCAGCTTAATTAGTGATTTTTTTTGTTTTTTTTCTTTTTTTTTTCTTTTTTTTTTATATATGAGGCACAAAGGTCTTCATCTTAGAATCCTAGATATGTATTAGGTATGCAAATTTCATTAAGGTAAAAATCAAGACTAATTAATTATTCAATTTCTTCTCCTATACCTAAAAATTAAACAATTTATTTATTTTGACCAAGTTTTTAGAAATCCTAATCATGATTTTCCTAATCCTTAAAACTAACTTAGATTTCTTTCAAAAAACTAAGTCAAAATATTGTCCTTTTTATAATTTTTTTTCAGATTTTTTTTATTAGCAGATTTTTGTTAGTTTTTACCTATGTTAGTATGTTAGTAAAGCCTACCCCCACACTTATCTCATGCATTGTCCTCAATGTATGAATGAATGCATATATGCATGAAACAGAACAAGGGAAGGCGGAAGTTACCTTAGGGTGGTGGTTCCGGAGGTGGTCTAATTGGTCCACGAAATGCGGCCCAATCAAGATAACAGATAATTTGGTGGAACCCACCAGAAACTTTCCTTACATAACCCACTAAAATATATGTATAATCATTTTTTAGAATTTCCACCCCATCAAATTTCCAAATTTCATAATAAATTTCAGAGTTAATTGTCTCAACCTCCTTGTCCCAAAATGGAGTATGAAAAAATGGAATTATTGACTTGGACATTATAGGTACGGAACGAATACCGACTCAAGGAAGATGCTCAAATCAAGTAAGGGCTCAGGAGTCGGGCTAGGTTCAAGAATTGAGTCCAAGTCAAGAAATTGAAACTCAAGTTCACAATCTTCTTCCCACAATGGAATGTGACCTAATATGGGTGATATCTCTTTACTTCCAATATTAAGGAATTCTAGCTCATCGCCATACAATTCTTCAAAACTAAGGTCAACATCTTCCGTCAGAATTGTACAATCAGTTTCAGAAGTAAAGAGATTGTGAGAATCTAGGTCGCATATCTCATTGGGTTCAATGTAATAAAAAGAACTTGCCAATTTATCCATAGGATTTTCAAAATTGTAAAATTGGTCAAGTTCAATATGATCATCTAAAATGGGTGATTCAATTTCATGATGAATTGGAATAGGATCCAATGTTGACTCGGGAAAAGTGAAATCAGGTGGAGACACTGGAGTCATTATTGAATCAGGAAATAAAACTGAATCATCAAGTTGGGGATCATGATCATATTCATCCTCAAGTTCTATTTCAGGAAAGGAAAAACTTGCCAAACTATCAACAATTGGAGTTTCGGCAAGTTCTAATAATTGTACTGAATTAGAATCTTGTTGTCCAAAGCAACTTGGTTCGTCGGCTCTAAAAGAGTGGTCAGCGATATCAGAATTAGCCAGACGGTGAGAACGTAAGGATTGAACCATCAAATCTATGTCATGCTCACGAGCTAATCTAGCCTGAGTCATGGCTTCAACCCCTTTTGTGATTGGGCTTGGAAAAAGGAAGTGTAATCGTGATGAAGTTGTGAGTCGGTGGACTCACGCATCATCATGTCTAAGATTGATGGTGGGTGTTGCTTGGACTCGTGCATACTTATCATTTCCCCGATAGATGGTAATCTATTCTGAATGGGAGGATCTGAGTATGAATCATTGAAAGAATGTGAACTAGATGGATATGAAGGACAATTTGGTTGAGAATTAAACTCGGGGGACTCGAAACCCCATGAACTCTGTGAAGAGTTGAAAGTATGAAAATTATGGTCATAAGATGGGGAGTGTGGGTTATAGTCATTCGGATAAGACCATTCCGGCACACTAGATTGGTCAAAGTTATGATATGCCGGGTTGGTAATATCCGAATAATAGTTAGGTGTGTAATATGGATTAAAATTGGAATTATTATTATATGCCATATCACACCAATACAAACAAAACAAACAAATAAACAAACAAAAAAAATTCTAACCTAAGTTAGGGTAGACCTATGACCTAGACGACTCCTAACTGGTTAGATTGTCCACGGGAGGTAGGGTGTAGACTTTGACCACAAGTTAATCAGCCAGGTCGAGGCAAGATTGGTGGGAGGTTTTCCGTCAAAGACGTTCCTTAATTAAATAACCACCAATCTTCGGGCTTTCGGCCCTCAATCCCCTTCCTAGACACTGATTTGGCAAGAGTCAACTTCCAACACTGTTCCCCCTTAGGATAATCTCCTATTGAGTCCGAGATGTCCCTAGGGCCAACGTCTACTAATTTTAAGTTAGGCTTGGGTTAGTGAGTGCTTGGGATATGATTTTTGGGCTAAGGAAGGGTGATGAAATCCCCACCTTATCTTGTTAATGGGTTATGCCCTTAAGATGAATTAGTGCAAGTGTACAAGATAAGTAGATAAGATTCACTCAAAGCAGAAAATCAACCAAGAGATGAGTCCTATTCTACATGCAATGCGTACGTACCTTGCTCCAGCACTCTTCAACAGTAAAATAAAGTAATTGAAAAGACACGTGCCTAATATGCAAACGTCTAATCAATTTTTATCATTAACAACAAATTTTTACTGTTGATTTAATTAGCAGTAAGCAGGTATATCACAGAACAAAATAAACAGAGCAGTAAACAGAATTTACAATTTGCAGCAACCTGCAGAAAACCAAATTAGTAGTGAACTACTATTGCCGCAGAATTGCGGCTTTTGCCGCAGATCTGCGGCAAATATGTAGGCCCTGGTGCTCTGCCTTCGAGGGCAGAGGCACTGGGTTGCTGTATGTCCTTGATGCTGCTCTGTTTCTGTTTCCTGTTCTCCAAACCTGCAAACAGAAAAGAATAAAGAATTAGTTAAAAATTAAATTTTGTTTTAGAGATAAACTTACCGTCCCTCCCCGGCAACGGCGCCAATTTGTTGACTGAGTTTTCCTGCACACAAAATGTAGTATTTTAGTTTTAAGAATAGGATGTGCAAGTTCTCAATGCGAATCCGCTGTAGCAAGGCTATGCGGGTCGTGATCCTCAGGGAGGGACTGCGATGGAAGCGTTAAGCAAGATATCTCCTTTTTTAGTTATTAAAAGAAAATAAGAAAATATTAGTTAGAAGGAAAGCGGTATTTACAATGGGTCCGAAAGAGATAGACTTTGGAGAAGAGATGTGATTTATTCTACAAAAATAAAAGAAAGGAAAAGAAAAGAGAGAAATACTTACTTTATTTTGGTGGAGGAAAAACGTGAAAACCTTACATGTTCTACCTTGCTTAGGAGACGATCAACGCATAGATCATAAACTCGAGCCCGGTCCTTGTGTACATTATATCGTCAAGCATATCAAGAACGAAGTGATGCGAAGCTTGAAAGTGGAGAACGTTTTCATGAACTATCGTTGGCTCTCACGTAGTTTAGTTATACTTGCTTGGAGTTCACTTGCATGTTCTTCAGCAACCACAGAGATGAAAGAGAAAAAGAATAGAAAACAAAAATAAAAGCAAAACATAAGAATAATAAACAAAATAAAAGAATACCTTTATTGATCAGTACAATGGCAGAGACGAGGAAGGTACATCGGTGTCACGCTCAATATAAGCCTCTCTCTCTTGAAAATAAAAAGAAAAGAAAATCTAACCTAGAAGAAGAAAAACCTAAAACCTAGCTTTGGCCCTTGTCTTGCCTCTGGACGACTCTGTACGTTGCACTGCAGGGGTATTTATAGGTGCAGAAGGCTGAAGAGTCCTGGATAAACCTGCCCACAAAAACTGGAAACTGATCTCATCTAAATTGCCGCAAAATCCTGGTTAACTGGCTCTTCTGGCCACGCGCTTTGGCGCGTGGCTTCTTCTGGTCCATCCATTTGGGCGCCTGCTTCTGGAAGCTGCATCCTGGCTCTTTATTCTGGATTTTTCGAGATAACTTAGTAATCAAGTTACCTTGATCTTAAATATCCCAAATCTTTTTTCACGACTTTCCTTCTTATCTTTGGCTCTTATGCTCATCCTGCAAGAGTTTAGGGTTGGGTAGAATTCTATCCTTCCCTCATCTTTAATAATTGCAACTTTAGCCCTTGCATAATTTGCACTTTGACAATTGATATTTGCACTTTTACACCTGGGCTTCAAATATGGGCTTTTGGGCTTCATTAAGCTTTATTTATTATTAAAATAATAATTCGAGGCCTGCACACAATAAATTTCAAATTATTAATAAATGTGCAGAATTAAATGAATAAATATGAAAATGTGATGGTAAATGTTATGATAAAAATGCACTTTTGACTACCAATCATTATACCTTGGTCCAATAATAGAGTCTGACTTGACGAAGTGATTGATTTGGGCTTGAGAATGATAGGATTGGGAACCAATACCGGCTCAGGAAAATCAAATTTAGGTTTCGAGAATCGGGTTTGGTTCAAAAGTGGTCTCCAAATCAAAGAACTTAAGTTATATTCATGATCCATCAAATGCATGTGACTACCCAAAATAGATGATCTAATTTCATAATATACGGGTACTGGAATTAATGTTGGCTTGAAAATTGGGTCCAAATGAGGTAAAGACACCAGAGTCAACATAGATTCAAAGTTTGGAATTAGATCACAAAGTTGAGGATCGGCTTCGCAATCACAATCTAGTTCAATCTCATTAAAGTTAAAACTTGCCAATTTGTCCATGGGTTGAGATTGATCAAGTTCATGTTAATACGATGAAATTGAATCTTGATCAAGGTGTTCAAGACACCACGATTCTTGGTTCTTATCAATTTGATTAGTTAGTTCAAGAATGTTTGAAAGTCTAAAAATTTGCTCATTCATTAAACTTTGCACACGATCTATTTTTTCTTCTAACCTATCAAATGGATCATTTGGGGACTGAATCATTGATTCTATACACTTTTCCAAGTAGGTTCTTCTATTGGTGGTAGGGGAAAAGAAGTATATGAAGATGATGGTTGGAAAGATGGTTGACAATATGGCTTAGGGGTGTTATATCCCCATTGACTCGGTGAGGAGCAGAAATGATTATTCCAATTCGTTTCATGAAATTGAGGTTGGGGCATATGTTGATTCGGATAAGACCAACTAGGCATATTTGGTTGGTTAAAATTATGATATGTCGGGCTGGTAATATCCGATTCAAAAGAGGTCGAGGTGTAATATGGATTACAATTAAAATTGAAAAAATTGTTGTCATAAGCCATATCACATAAGAATTGTTAAAAACAAAGAGAAAGAAATAAATAAAAAAATCTAGCCTAAGTTAGAAAACAATATATACCGTTCCCTCCTCTGCAACGGCGCCAAAATTTGGTTGCACAAAACAGAGTACAGAGAATATAAAAAGTGTATGTGATTGGATTAACTCTGAATTTTATGCAATTTAACCGTTGTAGCAAGAGCTAAATGGGTCGAACCTCAAGGAGAGATGCGATGGAAGCTTTTCGGTAATATTGTCTTCTTATTATCTTCTCTAATTAAAGAACGTGAAAATGAGGGAATGGATTGTATGTGAAAAAAATTAAATTAAAAGAAAGATTCACAGCTTACTAATAATCAACTACCATACATGCTAATTCTAGATAGATAATTACTTCACTTCAAATCCTAAACATGATATTCTACCACAAAATCAAGCAAGATACATGGGATAGAAACTAGGTTATGATTTGAAATAACACCATCCAAGATTTAACGTTACAATATCAAGGTTGTCAATCAAGTATAAAGTAAGAAAAAATCATTAGAAAGTATTTATCAAATCTTAGCCCTATTGAAATAATACTAATCAACGTTTAACATTAAAATAACAAGATTTTCATCAAGTATAGATTAAGAAAAATAATTAAGAAGTATTAGCAAAATTTGACCTAGTTGCTTATCCTAATGAGTCTTCAAGAATAAAAATTAGAGTAGGCATGTATATGATCTAATCTGGTTATCTACTAGACATTAGATGTGATGGTGGTGACGTCTTAGCAAGCCATGAGAAAAATCTAGCTACTCATAGTAAAAGAAAGCAAGAAATAAACAAAAAAACAAGAAAAAGTAAAAAATAAAGTAAATAATAAAAGAGATATGAAAAGAACGAAAGCACCTTGTATTGATCTGTCACCTCGAATTACAAGGATTCTCATTCTCACAAATTTTGAATTAGAAATAGAAGTAGAATCTAAAAATTATAAAAGAAATTTGAAGAAAAGACTAAAAGAAAAATCTTAAGTTATGATCTTTGATGTGGAGATGTTTTACAATGAGAGATTTCAGTTCTTTAAATAGGCCTCACATCTAATCACAATAGGATACAAATTAGAAAGTTTCCTAATTCAATAAGGAATTCAGTCCTGCAGCAAGTCGGCGTGTTGTTTACTGAATATGACTTACCAAACAGCTGACATAGACAGAGTGGTAAACATAACAATTGTAGTCATTCAAGTCTTCTTTCTGTAGCATCTTAAATCATCAGATTTGAATATCTGTAGCAAAAGGTATGATCCGAATAGTAAAAGGTGTACAGTCAGAGTCCGAGTCTGAATTGATTTTGAACTCCATTTAATTGAATTATCCTCCTTTTCCCTTTTAGGATTAGCTTTATTCCCTTCATCTTCTAGGACTTTATCTTCTGAATTTGAACTTGAATTTAGGAGATGAAGATTAATCTTTTTCTCCTTTGGATTCAATTTAAAACCTAACTTAGATAGGATTAGGGATAAAATGAAGCTTTTTATATCTTTATGCTCTTATTTAAGTAACTACACATCATAATCAAAAATAGGGTTAATAGCATTAATTAATAAAGGAATGATCAAGGATAAATGTGTAAAAGTGATGATAAAAATGCAATTTGGAGTACAATCAAATAGCACAGGAGAACACAATCCAATCCTCGACAGAATTGAGCTGATAAAGACAAGCTAACTAAGTATTAGTTTTGTCACTCTTCTTTAGAGGCTATCAAAATCTGACGCCTCTGATGGCTAAGGATAGAAGAAAATATTAGTTTTTAAGTCCAACATAAGTCCTCGACAACTCATCATGCTGAGGGGAATATCATGGTTAGCCCAACTCAAATGGTAATTGGTAAAGGCATGCTAAATCTGTTGATAGATGGGGGTTTACTAAAAATCCTAAGAGACTTGGTCCTACCTTCCCTCCAAAATCCCTTACCAATTTCCCTTCATGGAATGGTAGGATCACAAAAATACATGTATCCATTTTTCTAGTGAAATGAGCGCAGATTTGTCAAGTTAACAGTAAACCTCTGATAAGCCATTTTCCACGATCCCTGATTGAATCAGTCAAGTTAATATTAAACCTCTGACGATAAAATTTCACTAAATACCCACTCAGAACCTCTCCGCTGTTATGTTAACATTACACCTCTAATGGCAAACCTATCAATACCCCTGGAAAATTAATATTCGTCAAGTTAATAGTACACCTCTGATAATTCATTCTATTTTTCACCAAAATCCCCTACCAATTCCCTCCCGTAGAGTGGTAGGTCCACAAACTCAATCACTGTTATATTAATACCATACCTCTAACAGTGAAAAGTGTCAATACTCCCCAGTGAGTACAAACCTTCACTTGTCGACTCCCTTACATGGAGTCACAAGTCTTCAAAATTGTTAAGTTAACACTACACCTCTGACAATCAAAACTTCAATTGTCAATTCTCCTCAATAGAATGACAGCTCCTCAAAATTGCTCATATCACAAACCAACTCTTGTCGCACTACATCTTTTACTAATTATTGTTAAGTTTAATATCTCTCCTCTAACAGTGACCAAGTTGCTGCCAAGTTCAACATTAACCCTCTGACAGTCACTTTTCTCAGGCTTCCATATCAAGGCTGAGACGAGCGATGCTAACTTTAACATCATACCTCTAGCATCCGGTTCATTGTTAAGTTTAACACTACATTTATGACAATGACTTTCCCTCGAGCTTCCGCATCGAAGTCGAGATGACCAATGCTAAATTCAAAATTACACCTTTAACATTATCTCTACTGTTAAGTTCAACATTACACCTATGACAGTGGTATCTTTAGTTTTTCCAACGAAACTAAAATTCATGTGAAGCTAAGTTAACATTACACCTCTAACTCACATCCTTGTCATAGTTAATATCACATCTCTGACAAGATTCAATTCAATCTGTTAAGTTAATATCACACCTCTGATAAAAGAAATACTCAGATCCTCGACGAGTCTAGTTTCACTTGTTATTCTCATCAATAGAATGGCAGGTCCACTTAAAATCACTGTTAGGTTAATATCACACCTTTAACAATGTTCTCTATAATCCCCAACCGAGTCTTTATTACATTAATACTAAACCTCTGATGATCGACTCAACCACAATCCCCTGCAGAGTAAAAACTTCACTTATTATTCTCATCCATAGAATGGCAAGTCCATAAAACTTATTCCACTCCTGTCAAGTTAACATCATACCTCTGGCAGTAACTTTTTTAAATTCTTTAAACGAAAATTTTTAACTTTGAGTTGCTAAGTTAAAATTTCATACCTCTAGCACATTAAAGGTAATCGCTTTCACTTGTCTGATTTTCAATGCAAAAAGAAAGTCAAGACGAATAAGTAGGCAGAAAAGTGTCACTTTTATTGATATTCAAAAATGTAAAAGTGATACAAAATGCTCTCTTATCTAATAAGATTGAGTATTACAATAAAAGAGTACAAAGAAATCCCTCTTGCTCAGCGAAAGATTGCACTCACTCCTCGAAATATTGAAGATACACAAAGCTCGTCTTCTTGACTGTGGCCAGGAATAGCAGATTAACTTCTTCTCCTCTTGAGAACAATGGTGTTTCTCGAGGTCAAAATGTAAGGGAGCATTCTGATTTCACTCGACAACTGCTGTGAAAGTCTTCACAAGACTGTAATCCTACGCTTAATGGGAAGCCCCACCACTAGAAAGTCATCCAATGAGCATGGATTTTTCATCGCTGTCACTTCTTTGAACAAGATTGTTGAAGAGAGGATCCGAAATCTTACTGCTGACATTCTCTTTCCCGTGACCTTCAAATGCATCATGCTCATTGTGATCAGGAAGGAACTGAGACTTTACTGGTGCATCATACCTAAGAATGTCTTGATGTGTATCGAGAATCGCGTGGATCTTTCTCGCCATTGGACAGAAGTTTTGACTTCTTAAGTGAATGAACTGGTCATTTCATGTCTACCCCAATGAATGCAGCAAAGATATGTAAGTTCACCTAGAGGGGGGGTGAATAGGTGATGGCTAATCTAATGGTCACTTAATGCCAAATAATGCGGAAGTAAAAACTATTATGACCTAAACTAAACTCTTACACTAAACACCACGTATAACATAAGAGTGTTGCCGAATTCCCCGTGAAGGGCTCTGGACAAACTCCTCTAGATTCCCCTTGATAAGGGTTGAGGTGCCGCGTTGGCTATCTTGGTTGAATACAAGTGTTAGCAAACAATCCCACGCATGTATACCAATGAGCACAAAAGAATATATCAAGCATATAAAGATAGACAATAAAAGTATGCAAGATATAAAGACAAAGAGAGAGAGAGCAATCGCAAACACAAGGGATTTGTTTCGAGGTTCGAGCACACTTGCTCTACATCCCCGCCTTCGACACACGAAGGATTTCCACTATAATCGATCCCAATGGATCACCCGGTGCTGCAACACCTACAAGCTCTCGGACTCCCTAGTCCGTACACACCGCAAGCCCACCGGCTTGCCGAGGCCGCACCTCAAACAAAGAGTTCGCACCCGAACCCGAAACACCGAGTCCACACTAGGACCCGAAATAATGCGAACACAACCGTCCGCCTCCTCAAAGGAACAAAGTAAAACTTTGGTGATCACAACTCTTGATCACCTAAAATCCTCTCACAACAAAACCTATAGGAAGATATAGCAATGGATGGCTCAAGTGTTTGTGTGAGAAAACAAGGAAAGAGATGGTGGAGGAAAACTCAAAGAATCTCTTTTAACACTCTTGATAAAAACTCCCCTTTTGATTGGAAGAATTAGCTCTCAAATTTGTGGAGAAAAACCTCTGAAAAGAGTAGGAAAAACTGGCTCTAAAACTTCTCCAAAATCTTAGTGAAAACAATGGCCAAACCCCCAAATTTATAGGCTCAGAAAAACTAGCCGTTGGGGTTCTGTCAGGCCTGACGGTCGACCGTCCGGTCGACCGCCAACGGTCAAAAATCAGACCGTTGGAGCCTCCGGTTGACCGCCCGGTCGACCGAAAAGAACAGAGAGCACTGCTCTCAGTTCCGGTCGACTGTGTCGGTCGGCCGGCCATCTGCCAGGTCAAGGCGTGCACGTCGTGCACGTCGGTCGACCGAGCCGGTCGGCCGACTTCAGCCCTAGTCGACTTGGTAGGTCGACTAGTCGACTTGGCTGAAGCCAGAAACAGAAAATCTGGGATTAAAACTTGGTCTTTTTGATTGAAATAAAATCCCATAAATACTTAAAAAATCTACAAAAATAGTTTTACCATTAAACTTTGATAAACAAACATGCTTGCACAAAATGAAGGCATGTTTTAAAAGATTGGATTATTTTTGTAAGTAGGAAAATATTGGCTCAAATGAAAACTTGTATTTTTCTAAAACTTGTTTTCCAAACTTCTTCATGATACAAAAACAAGATATTTTGAATTCATTAAGGCATAGTGTGTATGGATATGATCCACTACACAATTAAGATGAAATATCTATGTTTTTGACATTAAGTTCTAAACTTGGTTATGGATAAAATACATGCATATAAGAAATTTCAAAAACCAAAAAGTATTTTTCCAAAGTAAAAATCTTTTGTAAAAACAAAACTATCAAGAGTGTGTGTGTATATGTACTTGAGCAATCCACCAACTACTCTATCCTTTACATCTTAACTAAAACAAAAATCTTATACCTAGACACAAGTCTTCATCTTGAAGTCTTCCCTTGAAATCTTTTCATCATCTTGACTTGGTCCAAACACGATCCAATGGCTCTTGGATCAAACCGTGCTAGCTCTAAAACTTGACTTCAAATCCTTTGTTGAAGCTATGCACCTACTAAGATCTTGATCAAATTTGACACTAATTAAACACAAGATCATTAGTAAACATAACTACATGAGTTGATCATCATCAAAACTAGAATGATGGGCCTTTAGGCCAACAATCCCCCTTTTTGATGATGACAAAACTCATGAAGTTATATATGCATGGATTAAAGTAAAACTTCAAGGAAGCTCCCCCTTAACTCATGCATCTCAAATAAACAATATAATATGGAAATGAAGCACATAACATGTATGCAAATCAAGGAGATAAACATGCTAACAAGCATAAAACAAATCAAATTCTTTTGTCCTATTTGCAAGACAAAACATATATGCATAAACATAAATATTACTCAACATGCATATAACTCTCAAATTCTTCTCCCCTTTTTGTCAATCATCAACAAAGGGGTTAAAGTAAAACAAAATCATCAAATTTTTTCTCCCCTTTTTGTCCGAAACAAAGAACCAAAGAAGGGGTCAAATCAAACCAATCAAGAAAAGTTATATGCGATATACATTCATGAAGAGGAAGACGCTAAGTTAGCTTCCCTACACATATGCATTACATGAAGAAGGGATGACAAGCCCCAATTCACATAACACATATTGTGTAATGCATAAGAAGATATGTGAAGCTCCCCCTACACACGTGTATCACATAAAGAAGAGTTGTCAAGCTCCTCAATATACAATACACTCAACATGAATCTATATGTAGAAGAGATGTTAAGCTCTCCTTGCATATAGGCAATACAAATCAAAAATTTTGAAATTTTCTTATCAAACAAATTTTGAATTCTCTCAATAAAACAAATTTTGAAAATGATCATTGTAAAATAGTGATCAATAGTAAAGTAATGATCAACCATATTGATACCAATTTAAAAACAAATGCATAAACTTGAAAAATAAGATTTGAATTAAGCTTAGCATAAACCAACTTTGTGCTTTAAAAATGTAAATCAATTTTAGCTCAAGCACAAAACAAATCATATATATGTATGAAAAATGAGTATACCAATTGAAATTGATACATACATATATAAGAAAACAAAATATGAGTATATACAAAAGTAGAGTCAAATTGATACCAATTGAAACGATTCAATGATACCAATTGAAGCAATAATAGGATCATGTGTATGTTTCATAAACTACTAATTTGAAGAATAAATAACTAGTATAAATTGATTTTTGAAAAACTAGTTAAAGATCCTTCAAAATACAATAAATCATATGTTTTTCATGAATCATACTAAATACACAAATATGACACTCAAGATCTATAAAGCTCATAAAAAGATGTACATGAAACAAAGTCATGACAAAATGAATAAAATGTGAGTGTACAAGTATCATGTAATAAGCATTTTCATGAAAATAGTCTATGAAGCTCAATCAAACATGAATATCATTTTTTATTAAGACATGAAATTTTATTAAAACAAATCATGAAAATTCATTACAAACAAATTTCTAGGTATATGTATGATTTATCCAATCCTAACAATACACATACATATCCCAAACATAAAAGAGTCTATCAAATGTATTTGCATGAAGGCAAGAGACTCACGGGTATACATGTATATTTATTAGATTTGAATTAGAAATACATATACATGAAGTAAAATCATAAAATTTGGCAAAGCATGTATAAATAAGAGAATCATCAAAACTAGTCTATACATGTGCATATAGTGGGTACAAATGAGCATGAAGTGCAAATATATATGAATCAAATGTAACTCACTATTTGTACATGAATAATACAAGTTTTGATAAAAACTACATCTAAGCATGTTATCACCACATGAAGCACAAAACAAATGAAAACATGAACATGCTCAAATGATCATCAATTGAAAGAAGCATGTAAATAAATTAGGAGTTTAGAGATAGTTACCAACCATACTCTAAAACTCCAAACATGGTGGTCATCCCACCAAAATCTCCTTGATAGCGGTGCATCAAATGTATGTCCTTGTAGTCCATGCAACCACCACCAAGGCACCAAATCTCTCACGTCATGTGAGAGCCCTTACCTACATCAAATACAAAAGGTGGGGACTTTGGTACCCATTTTCTTTTGGGTCCTTGGGGTTAGTCTTATAAGGAACCCAAAAATTTTTATGATTAGCAAAATTTAAATGATGTATCCTATCATAACAAAACTTTGCTAAATGGCCTTTGCGGCCACAATGTGTACACTTGTACACCTTAGGATGCTTATGTGTGTGAGTGTGATCATGACGTGCAACATAAGCATATGCATGATGAGAATGATGTGCATGAACATATGGAGTTTGTTTCTTTGAAAACAAAGACTCCAATTTAGAGTGATTAAATGCACAAGAGCTCAAAGTTGAGCTCAAACAATCCATTTTATTTTTCAAAACATTAATCTCACTAGTGGTGGCATGTAAAGCATGGTGAGATATAGAATCATTTTTCTTGTTCTTTTTAGAAACAAAATCTTTTTCTTTTTCAACAATTTTTCTTTTTAAAGATTTATTTTCTTGAAAAACAACTTCCTTTTGTTTTTCCACCAAAATAATTTCATTTTTCAAAATCATATTTCCTTCACACAAATTATTCAATTTAGACATCAAGGAAATATTTTCATTTTTCAAATCATCATTTTCTTTTTCTAAACATGCAATCTTATTTTTAAATGAATCATTTTCCTTATGCATGCAATCAAAATCCTTTTTCAAATTTTTATTTTTTTTCCTAAGCATGTCATATTTCTCAAGCAATAGTTGACAAAAAGATGTGAGCTCATCATATGACATGTCTTCATCATCTAACTCGGATTCGGTGTTTACCTCAAGGGGGTTATCCCCTTGGACCATATCGCACAAGTTGGAGGCGTCGCTTCCAACATCCGAATCGCTCCCGGCATAATATAGATCCTTTTCGCCAAGGGAGGTGATGATGTTCCAAACTACAAAAGTCGAATCAACGTTAGAAACCCTAGATAAATAATCATCATTTAGGGTACTCTTCAAAACATTTAGGGCTTTTGTATTAGCCTCAATATACTTGCTATTATTAACATATGAATCATTAATGGTAGCAAGATAAACATGAATGCCTAGGGCCTTGAGGTACAAAGACATCTTAACCTTCCAAATTTGGATGGTAAGAATGTCAAAGGTGGGTGGTGACATGAAATCCATGGTGTGTGTACAAAATATTGTGATTAGCCAAAAAATGAGGATCTTTAACTATAGGTTGTAAGACCCAAAACAGAGTACCAAGCTCTGATACCAATTATAAGTTCACCTAGAGGGGGGGTGAATAGGTGATGGCTAATCTAATGGTCACTTAATGCCAAATAATGCGGAAGTAAAAACTATTATGACCTAAACTAAACTCTTACACTAAACACCACGTATAACATAAGAATGTTGCCGAATTCCCCGTGAAGGGCTCTGGACAAACTCCTCTAGATTCCCCTTGATAAGGGTTGAGGTGCCGCGTTGGCTCTCTTGGTTGAATACAAGTGTTAGCAAACAATCCCACGCATGTATATCAATGAACACAAAAGAATATATCATGCATATAAAGATAGACAATAAAAGTATGCAAGATATAAAGACAAAGAGAGAGAGAGAGAGAGCAATCGCAAACACAAGAGATTTGTTTCGAGGTTCGAGCACACTTGCTCTACATCCCCGCCTTCGACACATGAAGGATTTCCACTATAATCGATCCCAATGGATCACCCGGTGCCGCAACACCTACAAGCTCTCAGACTCTCTAGTCCGTACACACCGCAAGCCCACCGGCTTGCCGAGGCCGCACCTCAAACAAAGAGTTCGCACCCGAACCCGAAACACCGAGTCCACACTAGGACCAGAAACAATGCGAACACAACCGTCCGCCTCCTCCAAGGAACAAAGTAGAACTTTGGTGATCACAACTCTTGATCACCTAAAATCCTCTCACAACAAAACCTATAGGAAGATATAGCAATGGATGGCTCAAGTGTTTGTGTGAGAAAATAAGGAAAGAGATGGTGGAGGAAAACTCAAAGAATCTCTTTTAACACTCTTGATAAAAACTCCCCTTTTGATTGGAAGAATTAGCTCTCAAATTTGTGGAGAAAAACCTCTGAAAAGAGTAGGAAAAACTGGCTCTAAAACTTCTCCAAAATCTTAGTGAAAACAATGGCCAAACCCCCAAATTTATAGGCTCAGAAAAACTAACCGTTGGGGTTCTGTCAGGCCTGACGGTCGACCGTCCGGTCGACCGCCAACGGTCAAAAATCAGACCGTTGGAGCCTCCGGTCGACCGCCCGGTCGACCGAAAAGAACAGAGAGCACTGCTCTCAGTTCCGGTCGACTGTGTCGGTCGGCCAGCCATCTGCCAGGTCAAGGCGTGCACGTCGTGCACGTCGGTCGACCGAGCCGGTCGGCCGACTTCAGCCCTAGTCGACTTGGTAGGTCGACTAATCGACTTGGCTGAAGCCAGGAACAGAAAATCTGGGATTAAAACTTGGTCTTTTTGATTGAAATAAAATCCAATAAATACTTAGAAAATCTACAAAAATAGTTTTACCATTATATTTTGATAAACAAACATGCTTGCACAAAATGAAGGCATGTTTTAAAAGATTGGACTATTTTTGTAAGTAGGAAAATATTGGCTCAAATGAAAACTTGTATTTTTCTAAAACTTGTTTTCCAAACTTCTTCATGATACAAAAACAAGATATTTTGAATTTATTAAGGCATAGTGTGCATGGATATGATCTATTACACAATTAAGATGAAATATCTATGTTTTTGACATTAAGCTCTAAACTTGGTTATGGATAAAAGACATGCATATAAGAAATTCCAAAAACCAAAAAGTATTTTTCCAAAGTAAAAATCTTTTGTAAAAATAAAACTATCAAGAGTGTGTGTGTATATGTACTTGAGCAATCCACCAACTACTCTATCCTTTACATCTTAACTAAAACAAAAATCTTATACCTAGACACAAGTCTTCATCTTGAAGTCTTCCCTTGAAGTCTTCTCATCATCTTGATTTGGTCCAAACACGATCCAATAGCTCTTGGATCAAACCGTGCTAGCTCCAAAACTTGACTTCAAATCCTTTGTTGAAGCTATGCACCTACTAAGATCTTGATCATAAATCTGACACTAATTAAACACAAGATCATTAGTAAACATAACTACATGAGTTGATCATCATCAAAACTAGAGTGATGGGCCTTTGGGCCAACAAGATATTGGAAGCAGCACCATCGATATGGCCAAGACCTGCAAGAAGGAAAACCCCGAGCATTAAATTTCTGTAAAGACAGAAAATATAGATCCAAATGCACCGCCCAACATGAACCTCGAGTCTGATGATCAAAACACGGGGCATATATTAAGGGCGCAGACACGGGCCTTAAGGATTTTTCTAAGTCAAGAACTGCAGACGCGAGTCTTATACACGAGACCTGCATTTAAGGCTTCAAGATGCAGAGTTTACCACGCTATGCAAAGACAGAAAATATGGATCCAAATACATAACCCAACATGAGACTCATGTCTGATAATCGAAATGTGAGGCATATATTAACGGCGCAGACGTGGGTCTTAAAAATTTTCTAAGTCATGAACTCCAGACAAGAGTCTTATACGCGAGACTCGCATTTGAGGCTTCAAGACGCAGAGTTCACTATGCTCGCGTTTAAAGATCTCAAAAGATACAAGACTCAGGACTCAGAAGTCAACGAGCTCGCTTTTCATTAATTAACGTGAGGATCGCGTTTGCAAATCATGGACGTGTGGGTCTCAAGTCGACTATCTAAACTTCAAAAAGAAAGAAGTTTTCAAAAGTTTGAGGAAGAGATCAAGAGACAGAGTCCCTTCATAATCGGCGATGATGAGCTTCAAGGAAACAGAGCCTTGTCATGAATGATAATGGCAAAGGTCATTTCCTACCTGAAGAGAAGTTCTTTGGAGGGCAGACATCATCCATTAAAATACAGCCATGAAAGCACCAGAGGAGATGCTTTTTGATTTTGAAATCACGTAACAGTATAATCTTCAAAGAAGATTGCAAGAAAGCATTAAAGTTTTGAGTTCTTTTAAGAACTCTGAAAGTTCTTCAGGATGCATGCCCAGAGAAAAAGATAGTCTAAGAACTCTAAAAGTTCTTCAGAGCACCCGCCTGTGAAGAAAAACAGTCAAGATGAATGACTGTTAAGAGACTCATAGCCTATTTATAGGCTCGCTAATGGCCATTAATTAACGGCATAAAAATCAAAGCCGTTCTTAAAGGTTAATTAATAGCCTTAATTCACAGCGCAAATCTCAAATCCAGTCTGAGAAAGACACGTAGATATTTATCCTGAGAAATCCCAATGATGCTTAGATTTTCAATCCAGATACGTGTCCCCAACCATTAACATTGGTTCTGTCTTGAAAGTTCCAGCGAGATCTTTGTGCATGGAGAGTCGCATCATCAAAATCACATCTCTACATCTGCAGATAACTCTTCAAGGGCCACGGCTTGAAGGCCACATCCCTTCACAAGTTGAAGGTTGTGTTCTCTCTACAAAATGAAGACCGCGTCTCTTCGACAGCCGAGGGTTGCGTTCCCTCAACAAATGGAAGAATGTGTCTTTCTGATGGCCAAGGACTGCGTCCCTTTATGAATTCAGAATCACGACTCCCCAGTAATTCAAAGCCACATCTCCCCTACAGTTCAGTGCCACGTCTCCCCAACAAGTTAAAACTGCGTCTCCCGTACAATTCAGAGTCGCGTCTTCCCTATGACTCAAGGCCGCGTCTCCCCTAAAACTGAGAGCCGCGTCTCCCCTATAATTCAGAGTCGCGTCTCCCCTAAAACTCAAATGTGTCTTCCCTATAACTCAGAGCCGTGTCTTAACAAACGGCTAAGAACTGCGTCTCCACAATGGCCAAGAACCGTATCACAACTGAGCGTCTCCTCACCAAACGAGACCCGCGTTTTTACAATAAGCATGAGTTGCGTCCTTCGCGTCCTCACTTGTTCAACACAACCGCTGTGTCTGTGAGAGCTGAGTTCTCCCACGCAACAAGGAGCCTGTTTGATTCAAATACAAAAGAAGGAATAAAGATGAGATAAAATTCGATAACTTTTATTATTTATATCAAAATGATAAACGTAATACAAATACTCTCTTATTTGATAAATGGAATGTTACAAAAAAAGGGAGATACAAAAGGGGGAGATACAAAAAGGGGGCTAATCTCGCTCAACGAGAGAGTGAATATGGTCCCATAGGCGCTGGATCTCATGTTGGTGTTCTTTCTCAACTTTCACCCAAGCCTGAACTCTCAATTCTTCATAGCAAGTTGTGAAGAATTTCTTCATAGCGAGTTGTGCTTGAAGAGATTCTAGCTTGGAAGAACGAGCAGTGAGATATTCTTGAACCTGCTTCTTGGCGACCTCCAGCTCCTCCAGCCTCTTCTTGGCAGCAATAAGTTTCTACTTATTTACTTGAATCAAGGCTTGCGCCTTGGCGATAGCAGCTTGAGCATTGGCTATAACTTGCTCTGCGTTCTTGATGATGACCTCAGATTCTTTGGAGTCATCAACCAATCTCTGATAGCTGGCCTGGAATTCGTTGAGGTGTCGAGCCTCCTCAACCATCTGCTCCTCGATCTCCTTCTATCGCGTTCTTGAGCAGCGAGGAGCTTGTTTAGCATTAGTCGGGCCTCATCCACCAGATTAGCACTTTTCAGGGTCCTCAGTTCCTTCAAGCATATCCCCAGCTGTTCGACTAGCATCAGATATGCCTTAGCTTGATCCGAACTTTCGGTGTGATAAATGTTCTCAATGTAGTTTTCAAGAAGCATTCGAGCAAACTTGAAGGAACTTCTCCTGAAAAGAACCAACTCAATACAAGACTTTATAGAAGTGAAGAATTGTTGCACCATCTGATGAGCCAATTCTTCCATGATGTCCACAGCTAGAGCTAACTCTGTCGATGTGCTTTCGAACCCCCTTTCTATAATTTCTCGAACGATATCTGTGGGCGCAGAAGTCGTTTCACTTAGCGCAGGGGCAAGGCTAGTAGCAGGTTCTTTCAATGCCGAAGTTGTGACCGGCACTTCTAAGATTGTAACTATGGCAGCCTCTGAGATGACAACCGCAGGGACAGACTCACGATACTTGGTTCATCCGTCGAATTATGAAGTGTGTTGTTTTCTACGCCAGTGCTTGCCACGGGCTCTTCCACATGAACCACCCCAGTACTCTCTGCAATCATAATGTCAATGTTAGCAATAACAATGAGAATGAGAGTATATAGAGAATTTTTATTCTTTTACCAAACTGAGGATCCGAAGATGGTAAATTCTTCGGTGAGCTGCTCCGAGGCGAGGTCCCCGGTCACGGTGGTTGTACCCTCAGAGATCGTGCTAGTAGTAGGAACCTCAAAGCCCTCTGGTTGGACCAGTTCCTTAATTATCTTCTCAATATGGGAGGAGGTCACAGCTCTAACGCTTGTGATAGCACCTACAAATAACAATCAAATGAGCGTTAAGACAATGTTCATATGAAAAAATAACCGGTGGGATAGAAGAAATACCCTCGGTAGTGGCGACCTCTCCCGATGGCAGAACCATTGCATGAACATCCACCTGAATCTTCTCAGAAATGTGCGAATGTTTACTGGTGTCAGGAGGAGCAGTTCATTGCCAAAGTCAAGTTCGTCTCCTTAAAGGTTAACATATTTCTTGGATGATGAAGATGACACTTGAACCAAGAAGGCCTAAGTAACGGGAGCTTTACCACTAAGAACTCTAGTGGTAAGACTGAGCTCCACAACCCGAGAAGTCAGCATCAAAATGCTAGGAGAGCCTGACTATTGCATCTTTATCCTTTCTTTTTGAGCCAAGGGCACTTCCAACTGAGTTGAAACTCTCGTTTGAGATAAAATTTAAACTTCAGCCCTCTCCGTCACTTCTGCTCTCGGCTGTCCGGCAACCACAGCCCCTTCGGCCACGGCAGACTGGCCTATAGGTTCTACTTCTACTAGGACTGCAGGGCCCCTCCTGCACAAACCTCAGGGATGAAGAGCTGAGATTGCCTCTTCTTCTTCTTCTTCTTCCTGCTCCTCTGTATCGGAGGGGATTATCTCGGGCATTAGGGTTGAAGCTGCAGCCTCAGATACTTTTCTTGCCTTTTTCTGGCTAGGCTCACCTTGGGAAGCAGAGGCCTGAGGGCGCTTAGGCACAGCTTGCCTTGTCCTCCTAGTGGATTGCTCCTTAGCCACTCCTGCTCTGGACTCTGACCATGGAGCTGCCCCTGTTCTGCTAGCCTCCTTCCCGGCCTCCTTCTTGGCTTTCTCTCAGCCTCCTGATACTCGGTCATCCCTCGGATCCGGCAACCCTTGGACCTTTCCTTAGATTTATATGTGGATTTGATGCCTTTTATGCATTAAGTGTTTATTCCAAACCCAGGCAGCTTATTCGCAATAAAATATCACGTACAAAAGCCAAGGCTTGTATAAAAATTAGGCGTCTTGTGAGGTAGGGTGAAGACAGCTCTGGTTCCTCCAGCTACATTGTAGTACCATGCCAGGCACCTTCGAACAAATTTTTACAAAAGCGAAGATTTGGTTTAGGGTTACCGACATGCAATTTGTCATAACTAAACTGCATGGCGAATCGACAAAGCATGTAAGGTTCTACAATACAGGAGTTTCCTTGACAAAAAATCAAGTATCCGGGTCGGATGTTGATCAACCACCAGAAGAAGCGATAATCGGGAGAATCCGTCTAGGCCAGCGAGGTCTGCGAACTTGTCCCCATAAGATGCGTCATGAATTTCGGGGAAATACCTATCCAGCTGATAGTTGGCCCCGTTCAAAATGGTCTTTCAGATGTAGAACATGCAACTGTGAATCCAGTTAGAGTTCTCCAACTGTTGAACGAAGGGTGCAAAATCTTCTGGTGCAGAGACTGCGCTCATTAGTGATAGTTAATGCATCATATACCAAGTCATCAGACAGGTGTATGAAAGCTCGACCCTTGGATTGGGAGTCTTAATCAGGGGATGGCCACTGGAATCCTTGACTGGGTTGCCCTTCGTGTCCACGAATGCCTCCACCTGACAAAAGCACTTTGTTAGCGTTCACAACCCACTCTGAATCTCAGCCACCATTGCTGGGAGGAGAGTAATGGACTTCTCATGAGCAAGCAAAATTGTCAGGTACACTACGTCGGCGATGATCACCTCATGCGGTAGCGTCGACACCATGCATCGTTTCAGCCACAGTATGAAGAAGCCCGCCAATGGAGCCCAACCAGACATTGGGATCTTGGCTTGATGATGAAAACTTTCAAAGACCGTGTCCGGTTTGAAAATATCCTCATTGGACTCTGTGGTGTATAAACTGGTGGATGCACTGATCCTTTTAGTTATTTCTTCATCAGTGCTAGGAGCTAGCTGAGTCGGGTCAGTTTTATTCACCCCGGGGAACAGATAATTCGCTCATGACATCTGCTTAACTCTCCCACTTCTCCATCTCGTCACTTGCCCATAGATGTGAAAGTGGCGCAGCACTTTCCAATAAGTCTTATACACCAGAGGTCACTCTTCTTTAGCAGATGTAGCTCCTCCTTCGACGGGACGTATTCTTTATAAGGGGCATCTCCAATCACCAGCCCTGAGACTTCGTACTTCTCATGAAGGGCAAGCCCTATTTCTCCGATGGGAGTGAAGAACATGTAGATTTCTGGATTGTACCGCTCCAAGATATTATAGAAATGTTGGTTGCTCTACAGAATACCATACTGGATAGCCCTCATAACCCCGTATAATCCTGCCCGTAGCAAAAAATCTTCAAATTCTGGAATAGCAAATCCTACCATTCTGCCCCACCATATCTTGTCGGTAGAGTGAATACATCCAATTGCATGAAATTCTGGAGAAAAATCACCCGTCACGTCTAGGAATTGTCTAATGAAGGTAGCCGCAAGTTGTGGAGTCTCCCCTATTGGGTATTCAGTTCTGACAAATTCGGGCTGCAACCCCAGCATGTCCCTCCCATGACTAACTGTGAAGGCTTCGCGGGCACCTATCTTGCCCAGAGAAACTCCAGAGATTGACTTAACCAACTCCCAATCCATTGTCTGACGCACGAATATATACTGCAGGTATGCTAGAGGATACATTCGCTTCATGTTCGGGAGGAAGAATCTCCTGTTACCGATTTGATGGAGCCACTTGTAATCTCCATCATAAAGAACAACTTCATCCTCCTCGATCGAGTCACCAAAAAAGAAGTCGGGCTTCTTTAGTAGTGCACAGGAATCTGATTTGAGCTGACCGTCTGAAATGATTTCCCGAAAAGTAAGCATGCTGGAATTGCTAACCCGGCTTCGTCGCTTCCTTGATTTACCAGCAATCATAGGAGCAGTCCTCTAAAGAATGAAAATCATATTCGGGTCAGCACCACTAATGTGTCCAAAATGATACTTTTTGGACAGAGAAAGGACAACAAAACAGTCAGCAACCTGAAAGTTGTCAAGTGTTGAAGCTCAGACATAAGGTTTACCTAAGAACTGCGTCTAATGACTGAGATGTGGAGCTCAGTGAGACCCGCATCTAACCTCAGAGATGCGAGGTTCACATGAAGTCCGTGTCTAAATTCCACCACTTAGAAAATTTTCTAAGTGTTGGAATCAAATGCAAGGCTTAGTGAAACCCGTGTTCAACAGACAGACAAGGACTCAAGCTGATGAAGCGAAGACGCAGAGGTTATCAAACCCACGTCTTGCCTACCAGTGCAAGAGTTGCGTCTGTAAATCTAACGCAGGCATAAGCCTCGCGTTGGTGGTTCAACTCCAGAAGAGGCTTAAGAGTTAAGATAACTCTTCGAGTTCTTTAATGGCGAAAGGCAATTCGGTCTTATCACCTGAAATGGGGGTCTCCTGCATGGAGGAACTTCCCAACTGAACATCTGGTGCAACAGCACTCGAGGAAGAAGCCACAGGCTTAGTCTTTGGAGCCATTTTGATGGTGAATTCTTTAGAGAAGATGGAGACAAAGAAGAAAAATTCGAAGCTTTTCTAAGTTCTTAAAACTCTAGACGCAGAGTTCAACAGAGAAGAAAGAGTCTGATAATGACTCTTGAAAGACCACTGTCTTTTTTTTATAGACGCAGTGATCAGTCGAGATCCACGGACCGTATCTCGAGATCAATCGTCGCCAGACGCATGGCAGCGTGCCCAGAAAGCGGATCTCACATTTAAAGAGAACAACATCTCTTCAGCTCCGCCAGACACGTGGCAATACACTCAGAACGCGAGTCTCGCATTTAATAGAGCTGTGTCTCTTCAACGAAGAGAAGTCTGTGTCTCCACCTCGAAGTCAGCGTCACTTTAACAAAGTATGAGTTACGTCTCCACTTCAAAGACCGCGTCTCTCCAGTATTCTCAAGCTCACATCTTGGCAAAACAAGAGAGTTGTGTCTCTGTTCCAAGTGAAAACTGCGTCTTTACTTTGTATCAAGTTCGCGTTTGTAATGCTCAGAGCTGCATTTTTACATCAAGCGAAAGGTGCGTCTTCACTTCAAATCAAGCTCGCATCTTGGCAAAACAGTAGAGCCACGTCTCTTCAAAAAAGAGAAGTCCACGTCTCAACTTCGAAGTCTGCGTCACTTCAACAAAGTGAAAGCTGCGTCTCCACTTCGATGTTCGCATCTCTCCAATGAATGAGAGTCGCATTTCTACTTCAGACGAGGTCTATGTCTCCAAGGCAACATGGCTTTTGCGTCTACAAGATCTCTGTTCAGTCTCTGCTTTTGCAATCAGTTTTACAGTATACTAGCAAAAGCAGTTGCGATTTTTCTCCGGTTCAGCAGTACACAGACAAACAGCTCAGAGTACCAAGGAGGTCTAGACTGCGTATCTAGACACTCACGACGATCATATATGGTGGATTCAAAGAGTTTAACAGTACACTTATAAAAGCCAGAATCCACACAAGATCAAGCTCAAAATATCTCAGAAGATTGCCAGTCCAGTCTTAAGAGCTCGCTGCCAAAAAAATCCGAAGTATTTCGAAACCCGTATCAGTCAACTGTGAAGTTTTGAAAACTTTAGAAGAGTTCTGTAGACTGTCTAAAAATCACTGAAAATAAGTCGTCAAATACAGAGTCCATACTTCAGACGCAAGGCTAATCAAAGCCATTCATGTAACGCTAAGACGCAGGACTTGAAGCCTGCGCCCCAACACCACTGCAATACCAAAATATAGGGCTCAAAACCCGCATCTTAGCACCACTTCAATGCCAAAACACAGAGTTTGAAGCCCGCGTCTCAGACGCAAAGCTCGAGGCGCGCGTCCAACATCACATCAATAAGGAAACACAGAGCTCGACGCCTGCATTTCAACACCACAGCAGTGCCCAAACGCGGAGCTCGAGGTCCGTGTTCAGCATCACCTCAAGGGCTAAATGCAGAGCTCATGCTGGCGTTTCAACTGTAAATGAGCCCTGCGTCTCAGTTATAACTACCCCCATTACTGGGTCAAGTACTACCCACGTAATGAGGAAAGTTAACCCTCGTTATGGAGGGTTTTTAAGGGATAATTTTATTCCTTGAACCCCTATAAATAGCTAGAGCTGCTATTGAAGAGGTGTCAGAATTTTCAGCTGAGGAATATTGGCTTTACAAAGAGTTCAACTCTTCTATATAAACTTGTTGAGTTCAAGTTTTTTTTGCCTAAGTCTCTTTGAGATTTCATTGGATAGGAGCTGTGCTACTGCATCAGTGATTCAAGGAGAAAGGTTCTAAAGAAACTTGATGCCCACCCGGTCAACGGAAAACAACATTCACTTTTCATTGCTACGCAAAGAACCCAGCCTTAAATAAAGAGAAGATTTGAGCTTGAGTGTCTCCTCTCCTTGTACTTGGAATTTAAGTTGTAACTTTTTATTGATTCAAGAAAATTTTACAATATACCTTCAACTTTCCTCCTCGTATAGTAGAAGCCATTCCTAGCAAAACAAATGACAACAAAGTTGTTTGTTAAGTTCTTGAAAGAAAATATCTTCTCACGCTTCAGAACTCCACGTGCCATAATTAGTGATAATGGCTCACGTTTTTACAATAGAACTTTTGAAGCTCTTATGCCAAAATATGCCATAACTCATAAGTTTTCAATACCATACCATCCTCAAACCAGTAGGCAGGTAGAAGTCTCAAATAGACAAATAAAACTTATCTTGGAGAAAACTATGAGTCAAAACTGAAAAGATTGATCCACCAAATTGGTAGATGCCTTATAGGCATATAGGACCGCTTTCAAAATAATTTTAGGAATGTTCCCATATAGGTTAGTCTTTGAAAAGACTTGTCACCTTCCTATTGAGTTAGGGCACTGAGCCTTATTGGCTATTAAGCAACTAAATTTTGATCTTAATAAGGCTGGTGAGTTTCGAAAATTGTAAATTTTTGAACTTGAGAAGCTGAGAAATGAGGCATACGAAAATGCAAAGATCACGAAGAATAGAGTTAATATTTTTCATGGTAATCATATCATGAGAAAAACTTTTGTTTCCAGACAAAAAGTATTACTACTATACGATTCTAGACTTCATCTTTTTCTAGGAAAGTTGAAATCACGATGGATAGGGCCATTTGTTGTTAGAACAATGTTTTCACATGGAACAGTAGAGAAATGTGACACAAAAAAGGTAATGAATTCAAGGTAAATGGTCAACGTTTAAAACTGTTTTTGGAATCAAGTCCGGAGGAAGAAACAGCCATGGGTCTTCTTGACCCAATATATTAGTAATATCTGACCATCTCTTCTTTCTTTTCATGCATACATACATACATACAATCATACATTAAAGACAATACATGAAATAAGTGTGGGGGAGGGTTCACTAACAAAAAAACATAAGTAGGTTTACTAACAAAAAAAAGAAAAAGAAAAAAGAAAAAAGTTAAAAAAATTTTGTTCTTTTAAAAACTTTTTTGAAAAAGAAAACAATACTTTGATTTATTTTTGAAAGAAATTAAGTTAATTTTAAGGAGTAGAAAAATCATAATTAGGATTTCTTATCATTTGGTCAAAAATAAGATTATCTGTTTGATTTCTAGGTTAGGAGGAAAAATTAAAAAAGTAATTTAGTCCTGACTTTTACCCTAATGAAATATGCATGTTTTATACACTTACACACTTGGGATTCAGAATAAAGACTCTTGTGTCTTAAAAATATATATATAAAATTAACAAATCTAATTATTGATTAGCTAGGTACTTTGGTCTAAAAAGCCTTGGTATTTACGCGAAAGGTAATTAGGTAAGTTTGAAAATTTTTTAAAAATATATACATATCATATATGTATTAACACAGCTAATAATCAATTAGTTAGATATTATGGCCTCAAGAAGCCTTAGTTCTTACACAAAAGAAAATTAGATGAGTTATACATATTAAAAAAAGAAAAAAAAAAGAAGTGCTTAAAGGGCAACGAAGTGGTAATACTTCGAACTTCTGCAATATATATATATATATATATATATATATATATATATATATATATATATATATATATATATATATATATATATATATATATATATATATTAATATGCAAGGCATAAGAGTTGAAGTTGAAGAATCCCAAGGTAAAAATTCACAGTCACAAAAATGCATATGACTTAGGATAAAATAATAGACTAAGTGAGAAATTCAGTTTTAATTCTAACCTAAATTGATAATAAATATTTGCATTGAGACTAAATATAGGAATGAATAATTTGATAATCTTAAGACTTATAGATTACTTGATTTCCTCAAAAATTATTTCAAATATTCTTCTCTTTAAAAATGAAATTTTAAAAATATTAACATTTATTTTTCTTTCTTTATGAATTTTATGGGTGTAATTCACTGAAACCCTCACGAGACAACCCCTAGAGGTTTAACGGATTATTGTACGTGTCAAGTGCAATCGTGATTCCTAGGAAAGTGAGATTAGGATAGCTAGATTAGTTTTTTTTTACTTGAGGACGAGCAAAAAGATAAGTGTGGGGGTGTGATTGGTCATCAATAATGCATATTTTTAGTCACATTTTCATTCTTATTTTTTATAAAACATTACTATTTAATTCATTTATTATTTAGTAATGTCCAGGCATCCATTATATAAGAGAAATCCCAACAGCAGCCCGAAAGCTCACAATTATCATGAAAATAAAGCTTAATTGGAAAGATAAAGGAAGCTTCTATTCTCTTCATTTAAATTTGGGGTTTTAAATTAATTTAATTTAAAATCTAGATGAGAAAAATGATAAAATAAGATGAATCTTTATCCCAATTAAAGATAGAGGTGGACTTCTATTTAAATCTGGTTGCTTGCACCATATGATGAAGATAAAGGGGAGAAAATCTGAATTTAACTCAGATTTAAAGACAACTTGATCTTCAAGTTATCTAGGAGATCAACATATTTCAAAATTCAGATATCAAACGAAGATTCTGAGGATAGATCTCCACATAAATGGATGAGATGAAGTCGCGCGTCAAAGCGCATGACCAAACGCAACAAAAGTGCCGCGGCAAGCCCTTTTGTCGCTCAAACGTGACAATCTTGGGGCGCATGCATTGAGTTTTGGAGGAGGTGTTCTACTCTACCTCTACTTCTCAAATCTCCTATAAATACTCCTGAAGAGCAACAGAGTAGAAGCATCTCAGAGATTGAGTATAGAGTTATTTGTTTAGCCATTTATTTTCGAATTTTCGTTATATTATCTAGCTTTTATTTTGAAGAAGAAGATTTTTGAAGAAGAAGAAGGACTTTGTAATTGGCCATTGACAATCAATAAAAGGTTCATTTTTTCATCTCTCTTGTTCTTTAATTTCATTGTTATTGCTTTAGTTTGTTTATTTTCTTTCTTCTTTTCTTTTTGAAGCAAATTTCCCTTCTCCATTATATATCTTGTTAAAAATAAAAATGAATAACTAATATATCTTGTAGTTTGCTAATCTCTCAATCAACTTAAGTTAGTCTAAAAGATGAACTGATTAAACTCTATACTTGTTTGAAACCCTAAGATTAAATTGATGTTTTTGAAGATGAATAATTAGTTAAGTTGGACTAATTTAGGGTTTCACTTTTTAATAGTTACTCTTAGTTCACATTTAGATACTTTGATAGCATCATGTTAGGTTAAAAGACTTTTCTTGTGTTATGCTTAGAAACTAGCATGAACTAAAGTTTAATTTTATTTAGTGTACTCTAATTAGGGTTTACATTATTTTTACTTATCTTATTTGATTCTCAATCAAAATCTTAAGGTAGATCTTTATTGATTCAATATGATGTTCTCCCTTCTTAGACTAATACTTGGTTGTAGTATATGATTAGTGGACTATAATTTTCTTTGCTTAATTAAATCCCTTACTTATAATCAAAATCTCTTTTTCATTCTATCTTTGCAAAGAAGTCATTCTGAGAAGTTTCAATCGCATCCCTCCCTGTAGACCGACCTGTTTAGCCTCTGCTATGCGGTTACATTGAGAAGAGAATAAGAACTTTCTGACTTTAATCATTGACTTTACTTTCAATTCATTTTCTTTTCTCAATCAATACGTTGAAGCACAAAAGCCAAACTTTTTGGTGTTCAAGCAATTTCATCTCATGGTAGAATATGAAATAGGGAAACCTCTCAAATGTATTCTCACAGATAATGGTGAATACTATAAAAGTCATGACATCCGGCATGTAAGGACGGTCCAAAGTCATCTTCATAAAATAGGATAGTTGAACGCATGAACCGAACCATTGTGAAAAGAATAAGAAGTATGTTATTGCATGCAATGCTACCCAAGACTTTCTGGGCTGAGACAATGAGGACAACAATTGCCATTATCAATCTCTCTCCATCAGTACCTCTGGATGGTGATGTTCCAAAAAAGGTTTGGAGAGGAAGGGATGTCACTTACAAGTATCTAAGGGTTTTCGGTTGTCGTGCATTCATCCATCTACCTAAAGATGAAAGATCCAAACTTGATGCAAATTAAAGTCAATGTATTTTCTTGGGGTACTGACATGATGAATTTGGTTACAAGTTATGGGATCTAGAAAATAACAAAGTGATTAGAAGTCAAGACATGGTTTTCTTCGAGGACCAAATTCTCGATGACACTAAGAAAGGGAAAAATCGCAACCCTCTCTGGCTATGTTTGATGGCATCGATCCAATACCTTCCTCAAATGCACGTGATGAAGGGGAAGATGATGGTGATCATCTCGATCCAATAGATAATGTGGTTAATAATGGACCTAAGGAATAGGGGGAAGCAACTAGTTCCAGATCAGCCTGTTAGTCTCACATTAAGGTGGCCCACTAACCTTGGTTAATTAATTGGATTCCTAATTAAAGTTAACTGATATTAAAGATGCCCATATTAAAGTTACATTTATATATAAGTTAATAATCACATGAGGTATAAAGGAACCATGATGGGTGGTTTTATCTCAAGGGTTATTTTAGTAAATGTTAGACCCTCTTCTCTCCTCCTGAAAAGAATATAACCTAGGCTCATTATTTTGTGAGAATAAGAGAATCCATCATATTTGGAAGGTTGTGAAAAGAAAAGGAGACAGAGAGAAGAAGGGTCTGCATTAGGGTTCTTGCAGGATTAAAGAGAAGGATCAAGTCTTCATCCATCTATTCTCTTCAGTTCATCAATGGCTTCAGGTATGGAGAATTTAGTATTGATTTAATTATGTATTTGATTTCTTGAGATGATTGATTCTAGATCCATGGCAATTTATCGCATAAAGTTTATATAATATTCTTACATTTTGGTATCAGAGCCTTATTTTAGAATCAATACATCTTGGATTATGGATTATGAAAAATTAGGGTTTTTGATTAACAGTTCATAAAATTAAATTTTTGATCTTTTAATTGTAGAATTTTAAGAGGATTTATTAACCCTAATGTTCTGTTCAATTTCCTCTAATTGTACAATTAATCGGGATCAAATTTCAGGAATTATTAACCTAATTTTTTCCTAATTAAATATTTCCGCCGGCAATCTGGAACTGCCCGCGATAACAGCTTCGTCGCCTATTAGTCGACTAGCCCGAAACACTAGTCGACTAAGTATTTTTCCAGAAACTTAAGAACTCTCTGTTTCGGTACAGGAGTCGACTAATTATGTTGAGTAGTCGACTAATAAAATGTATAGTCGACTAACTATTTTCCCAAGTCGACTAATAATTTAACCGAGAGTTGCCTTCCAACAGGAGTCGACTAATAAAATTTGTAGTCGACTAATAAAATTTATAGTCGACTAATAATATTGGTATAGTCGACTAACCTTGCGTTGCCCTAGTCGACTAGACCTAAATGTATAGTCGACTTGACTTGACCCAAGTCGACTAGTCTTTCTTGTAGTCGACTAATGCTTGTTTGATTCAATCATAATGTATGTTACACATTTAAGTCATTGTGTTAATATTGATTGATGTTGGTCAAGTAATAGAATTGGAGTATTATAGTATTACTCAAATAAAAGATTAGAGAATATTGTTGGTTAGTTTTGTATTCATAAGGCTTATTGATTTAGTAGTTGCCAAAGTGACCTATGTTAGTAAACCTTATGAATATACAACTACATAAAAGACTTATCAATGTAAGTGACATTAAAGACAATAATACTCTCGATGGCGGTTCTAGTTAGGAGATTGAGACTGGCCCAAAGGAAAGTCTCTTTCAAATAATTAGGAGCCGGGGTAGGATAGTGTAATTTATGCAACTTAGTGGTGTAGAATTGGATACCCAAAGGTAACATGACTCACTGTCTAAGTAGCATAAATTATATTAGACCTACGTAGGTGATAAAAGAGTCTCACCTAAAGAGTGAACACTGGATATGCTTAGGTTTCGCCCAAAGGAGGAATCAGAGTGATATCAATAGTTCATCTTCATTAAATTTAAAGTTTTTGTATTGATTCGAGGCCTTAATGTGAGCTATGTCCTATTTTGTTTCAGTGAACGTTCCCACTTCCCTTCACACTCATGCAACTAGCATTCCAGCCCTGGATGGTACCAACTTTTCTAAGTGGTTTGAACATGTACAATTTACACTGGGTGTTCTGGACCTTGACATGGCCCTTTTAGTAGAGAAACCTGATGAAGTGACTGCTGAAAGTACAGCAGAACAGGCTAGCCATGCCAAAGCTTGGGAAAGGTCGAATAGACTCAGTCTCATGTTCATCAAGATGACCATTGCCAATAACATCAAGACTTCACTCCCACATACTATTAAGGCATCTGAACTTTTAACTGCTGTTAAAGACCGATTTAAGTCTGCAGATAAGTCATTAGCTGGCACCCTTATGGCTGAACTTACCACCATGAAATATGATGGTAGTAGAGGAGTTCAACAACACATTCTAAATATGACTGATAAGGCTGCGAAGTTAGGATCACTGGGAATGAAAGTGGATGAATCCTTCTTAGTACAGTTCATCCTCAACTCACTTCCCTCTCAGTTTGGGCCATTCAAGATCCACTATAATACTCATAAGGATAAGTGGAATCTGAATGAGCTGACTGGTATGTGTGTACAAGAGGAAGTGAGACTGAGGCAAGAAGGGCAGCACTCAGTGTTGGCAGTAACTCAAGGAGCTATCCATAAGAAAGGTAAATATGGAAGAGGTAAGAGGTTTCCATCAAAGAAAGGAAATGACCATGGGGAAAGTAGCCAAGGTCATAGAAAGGTTTTCACTGTCAAATGCTACTTCTGTGACAGAAAAGGACATGTGAAGAAGGACTGCAACAAGAGGAAGGCTTGGTTCGAAAAGAAAGGTATGAATCTTTCTTTTGTATGTTATGAATCAAATCTTACTGAAGTACCTTCTAATACTTGGTGGATTGACTCTGGAGCCACAACTCACATAACTAATTCAATGCAGGGATTCCTTACAACCCGAAAACCGAAGAAAAGTGAGAGATTCGTCTTTATGGGGAACCGTCTCAAAGTGGAGGTCGAGGCTGTTGGTACTTACCGACTAATCTTAGAGACGGGACATCAGATGGATCTTGAGGATACTTTTATGTACCTTCGATTTCTAGGAACTTAATGTCATTATCCAAATTAGATTTTTGGATATTCTGTTTTATTCAGTTGTGGAAAACTCAGTTTAATGTATAATTCAATGTCGGTTGGACATGGAATTTTATGTGATGGTTTATATAAAATTTCATTGAATGATGAGTTTGCACAATCTTTATTATCTCTGCATTCGAATATTGGTATTAAACGTGGCTTAATTAATGAAAATTCCTCTATCTTGTGGCATAGACGACTAGGGCATATCTCCAGGGATAGAATAATAAGATTAGTGAAGAATGGGATTTTGGATAACCTAGACTTCACTGATTTTGATGTGTGTGTGGATTGCATAAAAGGAAAGCAAATAAAACACACCAAGAAAGGTGCCACAAGAAGTAAAGAGCTTCTTGAAATAATTCATACAGATATTTGCGGACCACTCTCCATTCCATGTTTTACGGGAGAGAGATATTTCATTACCTTTATAGATGATCTGTCACGTTATGATTATGTATATTTAATTAATGAAAAGTCTCAGGCTGTTGACATCCTTGAGGTGTTCATTACAGAAGTCGAGAGACAATTAGATAGAAAAGTTAAAATCATAAGATCAGATCGAGGTGGTGAATTTTATGGTAGATATGATGAGTCAGGACAAAATCCTGGCCCATTTGCCAAATTTCTAGAAAAGCGTGACATTTGTGCTCAATACACAATGCCAGGTACGCCTCAGCAGAATGGTGTTGCTGAAAGGCGAAACCGGACACTTATGGATATGGTTAGGAGCATGATGAGCTTCTCTAATGTACCCAATTCATTGTGGAATGAAGCCTTAAAGACTGCTATGTATATCTTGAATAGGGTTCCTAGTAAGGCAGTCCCAACAACTCCTTTCGAGTTGTGGACTGGTAGGAAACCTAGTTTAAGACATTTACATATTTGGGGTTGTCCAGCAGAGGCTAGAATATATAATCCACAAGAAAAGAAATTAGACTCAAGAACAATATCTGGGTATTTCATTGGTTATCCAGAAAAGTCTAAGGGGTACAAATTTTATTGTCCTAACCATAGTATAAGAATCGTTGAAACTGGTAATGCCAGATTCCTTGAGAATGGCGAAATTAGTGGGAGTGATGAACCAAGAAAGGTAGATCTTGAGGAGGTAAGGATAAATATCCCAATACCCTTTCCTTCAAGAGAAATTGTTGTCCCTCAACTTGATCATCAAGCTGAGATACCAGAACAACATAATAATGTTGGTTCACCACTCCATGAGGATATTGCCATTGAAAATATTGTAGAACCACCACAACCGGCAGCTTTGAGAAGATCTCAAAGGGAAAGAAGATCTGCCATTTCAGATGATTATGTGGTGTATCTACAGGAATCTGATTATGATATTGGGATAAATAAAGATCCAGTTTCATTTTCACAAGCCATAGAATGCAATGATTCTAGTAAATGGGTTTATGCTATGAATGAAGAGTTGAAATCTATGGACCAAAATAAAGTCTGGGATCTCATCGAATTGCCTAATAACTGTAAGAAAGTCGGGTGTAAATGGGTCTTTAAGACCAAGCGCGACTCTAAAGGCAATATCGAACGATATAAGGCCAGACTTGTGGCTAAAGGTTTCACTCAGAAAGAAGGCATTGACTATAGAGAAACCTTCTCTCCAGTATCAAAGAAGGATTCTCTTAGAATCATTATGGCCCTTGTAGCTCATTATGATTTGGAGTTACATCAAATGGATGTGAAAACGGCTTTTCTAAATGGAGATTTGGATGAGGAAATTTACATGGAGCAACCTGAAGGGTTCACAAATGAAGGTAAATAACACTTGGCTTGCAAATTAAAGAAATCCATATACGGACTTAAACAAGCTTCCAGGCAATGGTATATAAAGTTTAATGATACCATTACCTCTTTCGGATTTACAGAAAACACTGTTGATCAGTGTATATATCTAAAGATTAGTGGGAGCAAGTTTATCTTTTTGGTTCTGTATGTGGATGATATCTTGTTAGCCAGTAGTGATATTGGTTTGCTGTATGAAACTAAAAGCTATCTTACCAAGAATTTTCAGATGGTTGATATGGGTGAGGCAACTTATGTTATTGGCATAGAGATCTTCAGGGATAGATCTCGAGGATTGCTAGGATTGTCTCAGAAAGGTTATACCAATCGAGTCTTGGAAAGATTTCATATGGAAATGTGTTCAACCAGTCCTGCACCGATTATGAGAGGTGACAAATTAAGTGGGAGCCAGTGTCCTAGAAATGACTTAGAAAAGGGTCAAATGCAGAAAGTTCCTTATGCGTCAGCAGTTGGGAGCTTGATGTATGCACACACTTGTACCAGGCCAAATATCAGTTATGCTGTTGGGATATTGGGAAGATACCAGAGCAATCCAGGAATGGAGCACTGGAAATTAGCTAAGAAGGTAATGCGGTATCTTCAGGGAACGAAGGACCTAATGCTCACATATAGGAGATCTGATCAGTTGGTAGTGATCGGCTATTCGGACTCAGATTTTGCTGGTTGCCCAGATAGCAGGAAGTCTACCTCAGGCTTTATTTTCTTGCTAGCAGGTGGGGCAATCTCGTGGAAGAGTGTAAAGCAGTCTATTACTGCTTCATCCACGATGGAGGCTGAGTTCATAGCATGTTTTGAAGCCTCGAATCATGCATTATGGTTAAGGAATTTTATCTCAGCACTTGGTGTAGTTGACTCTATTGCCAAGCCGCTGAAGATATATTGTGATAATACAGCAGCCGTTTTCTTCTCTAAGAATGGTAAGTATTCTAATGGTTCTAGACACATAGAACTGAAGTACATGGTGGTTAGAGAAAGAGTTGAGAAACAGAAAGTGTCAATTGAAAGTATAAGTACCACTTTAATGGTTGCTAATCCAATGACAAAGGGATTGCCTCCAAAGACATTCAAGGAACATGTTGTTAGAATGGGTCTTTTGAGCAATCTGTAAATGTATGTTTTTTGGTACTTATGTAATTGACAATATTGCGCAATAAAAGTTTGTTTCTATATTTCCTGTTATCCAATTATGTGTGCACATATTATGTATGGATGTTTGCTAAACAGGAAATGTCTTTACAAGACAATTACAGGGGTCATTTTGGTTATGAACTCAATTAGTAAGGGTTATCAATGTTGTGGTACATAGAAGGGAGTATGACGTGGATGTCGTATAACCGCTATGACTCGCATTGGTGGTCCAAGCTAATTGCAGTATTACAGTTTTTCATATTAGGGCTTATCAGTTGTTTTTAAAATTCGTGATCACGTGTCAAAGTTTTTCAGTATGGAATCCAATGGAGTCAAAATGTTTTGAAAAAATGAGTCTTTTCTTTTATTTGTTTTCTAAAGTTTTAACCTAATCGGTTTAGTGGTCCAAGTGGGAGAATGTTAGTCTCACATTAAGGTGGCCCACTAATCTTGGTTAATTAATTGGATTCCTAATTAAAGTTAACTGATATTAAAGATGCCCATATTAAAGTTACATTTATATATAAGTTAATAATCACATGAGGTATAAAGGAACCATGATGGGTGATTTTATCTCAAGGGTATTTTAGTAAATGTTAGACCCTCTTCTCTCCTCCTGAAAAGAATATAACCTAGGCTCATTATTTTGTGAGAATAAGAGAATTCATCATATTTGCAAGGTTGTGAAAAGAAAATGAGACAGAGAGAAGAAGGGTCTGCATTAGGGTTCTTGCAGGATTAAAGAGAAGGATCAAGTCTTCATCCATCTATTCTCTTCAGTTCATCAATGGCTTCAGGTATGGAGAATTTAGTATTGATTTAATTATGTATTTGATTTCTTGAGATGATTGATTCTAGATCCATGGCAATTTATCCGCATAAAGTTTATATAATATTCTTACACAGCCACCTCTAGCTCCAGATTTAAGGCGATCGACAAGAGGGCAAATTACACCAACAAGATACTTAAGCGGTGAATTTGTCACTATGCCAATGCAGGGAGTCGAAAACTTTTCAGGAAGTTCAAGCTTGTCCAGAGAAGGACAAACGGTAGGAAGCTATGCAAGAGGAGATGAAATCTTTACATAAGAATCACCCATTCGATCTCATTGAATTGTCGGATAGTAAAAAGAACCTTGAAGAACAAGTGGATCTTCAAGTTAAAGAATGAGAACTCACAACCACAATAGAAGGTGAGGTTGTTTCTGAAAGACTTTGAGAAGAAAAAGGGCATCAATTTTGAGGAGATATTTTCACCTGCTATGAGGATGACACCGATTTGAGTTTTATAGCTGTGGCAGTTAGCATGATCTAGAGAGTGAGCAGATGGATGTAAAAATGACCTTCCTTCATGGTTATTTGACAAAGAAGATATACATGAAGCAGCCTGAAGGATACAAAGTTGAAGTTAAGGAGAACATGGTTTGTCAACTGAGGAAGAGGTTATATGGCCTTAAGCAAGCTCTCGACAGTGGTATAAGAAGTTCAACTCCTTCAGGACGGGAAAAGGAGACTGCTATATGTTGATGATATGATTGGAAATGACATTAACAAGATTAGAAAGTTAAAGATGGAGCTAGCTAAGTGCTTTTCTATGAAGGACTTGGGTCTTGCAGAACATATATTGGGAATCACAAGAAAATTAGGTTCAATAAGGTTCAATAAGAACAAAGCCAAGCCAAGCCAAGCAGTTTCAATAAGAACAAGAAAGTTGTGGTTATCACAAGAAAATTAGGTTCAATAAGAACAAAGCCAAGCCAGTTTCCACTCAACTTGGAAACCACTTCAACCTCAGCTTCCATCAAATCCCTTCGAACAAAAAGGAGAAAAAAAAAGATGAAGAAAATCCCATAGTTATATGCAGTTGGAAGCTTAATGTATGCCATGTCATGCACAAAGCCTGATATTGCATATGTTATTTGTGTTGTCTGCAGATTTCTTGCAAATCCAGGAAAAAGGGATGGGAAAGCAGTTAAGTGGATACTAAAATACTCCGAGGAGCTTCAAAATACAATCTGTGTTTTGGGGGTGGTAAGCTAGCGTTAGAAGGCTACAATAATGCAAACATGGCCGTAGACGTAAACTCTAGAAAGCACACTTTGGATACTTATTCACTTTTACAGGAAGAGCTATCTTGTGGCAATCAAAATTGCAAAAGTGTGTTTCTCTGTTCGCTATTGAAGCTGAATACATATACTGAATAATAGAAGGAATTTCATGGTCAAAGAAGTTCTCTTGGGAACTTGGCATCGAGCAGATGCATTATATCTAATTCATTGTAATAGTCAAAGTGCAATTAATCTAGCTAAAAATTCTAGTTTGCATTCAAAATCCAAGTATATCGATGTTCACTACCATTAGATTAGAGATTTGCTTGAGGAGCAGCTTCAGAAGATTCATACTGAAAATGGATCAAATATAATGCAAAGTC